>JARKIC010002109.1:0-76804 GCA_029378375.1 Mycena olivaceomarginata | reverse complement strand
CCCAAAATGGCAACATCTTGGCGAGGCACATTATAAGTCAGGGTTAGTTACGGTATTTGCTTGCAGTAGCAGTCTCACGGGGTTGTTTCGGTTGCTGCCCTCGAGCTAACACCTGGAAAAAAAATGGTAAGCAAACCCTTCGTAAATGGAGCGTCATTTATCCTGAATTTTTGGACATTTGAAGGTCTAGGGTAGGTACCTCTGATTTGTGGTGGCCAGTGCATATTGTACGCATGGGAAAGAGGTTGCCCGATGCTGTGGCAAGAAGGAAGGAAGCAGTGACAGTACCTTCGGGAAATTGGTCAGAAAAAGTTCAACATCACGAAGAGAGCAAAAGACATCTTGTGCGCCAGAAAATTGAAACCTTTCCTTGATGGTCTCGCCATTGACGAGGTTTGAGTGCAGAGCTTATAAAAAATGTCAAAGATGAGCACGGAGGAACTAAGTATAAGAATACGAAATGTATTAGCCAGGATAAAATAACAGTTCCCTGGGAGGAGAGCCCCGGCGCCTTGGGACTCTCCCCCTCTCAGGGAGCTGTCGTTAAACCTTGACACGCACCCAACTTTATAAGTAAAGCACACCAAATCGAGGGAAGGTCTACTGAAGGTGGGTACCGCGGTCCCTTGGTGACAAGGATTTGTGAAGTGGGGGTTTACTGGCAGGAGAGGTGGGCGTGTGCAGACACGAAATGGCCTTGGCGAGCTTTTGCTGTGCGCGCTTGGAAATTGCTTGCATTCGAAGTGGGTAAGAAAAGACATCGAGGGAACAGAGGAAGGGTACTGACGAAGATATCGGCCTCCCAATGTTCGTCACGATTTGGTGGGTGATGACCAGAAGCGATCCACGATGACGACGCGCAAATCACCGTTCGGGGACGTCGGTAGGATACTAGTGAGGATATGAGGAGGCAGGCATTAGAGGATGGAGTAAGAACTCACGAAAAAAAACCAAAAAAAAAACGCGGTCTGCATTCCCCATGCCGGACGCCCGTCCCTTCCCCAAAACAAGGCTCAATAGCCGCACATCAGGTGACAAGGATTTGGGAAGTGCTGGGTTTACGGGTGGTAGAGAGGCGAAGAGGCATGGGCGGAAAAATTACTGTCACTAGGGTGTGCAACAACGTTATTACAAAGATAAAAAACAAGAAAGGTAACCAACTCATTGGTAACTCTGAGTCTACTGTCGCAAATTTTGGAGTACATTTGGGTACGACCGTGGTGGAGAGGAGTGGTCTCCGACTTTCGCTTGCAGCCGCAGCGGCCAAATTTACTTGCCACCATAGTGGTGGAGAGAAGTCGGACCCTCACTTGTGACCACAGGGGTGGAAAGAAGGAGACCAAGACTCTCGCTTTCGACCACAGGGGTGGAGGGTTATGGGCGCAACTCTCGCTTTCGACCCCAGGAGTGGAAGGGTATGGGCACAAAATTTCTGTGACTTTAACCTCAGTAGAGAGACAAATAGAATGCAACCAACCTTGAGTCTGCTGTGGCCAATTTCAGCCACCATCGTGGTGGAGAGAAGTGGGCTCAGACTTTCACTTGCCACCACAAGGGTGGAAAGAACGAGACCAGGACCCTCGCTTTTGACCACGGGAATGGAGCAAAATTTCTTTGGGTGTAACATCTGTTGAAGGTGACCCGCCGGTATGCTATCCCCATCTTTCCTCAGATGCACATGGAACACATGTGCTCCTGTCTATTCATGAAGGATGGCATCTTGCCTCCTATATATATTTCCATGTGCTCGTTTCTATGAGCACCATATGTTCTGATATCTCTGACTCACTCCTCTGATGTTATGACTCACTCTACCTATATATATTCCGATGCCCGCATACTCACCTCAGTCGATTCCACCTTTGTGTGTCCGACTGAGGTGAGCTTTACTTATCTGACTTACTTCCACAATGCTTACATCTTACTTCTAGTTCTTACAACCTTGTTCTTACTTTAGGTAGAGTCCGACAATACAGTCGATTCCACCTTTGTGTGTCCGACTGAGTTCTTACAACCTTGTTCTTACTTTAACATCAGTACAGGGACAAAAAAGAAGGATGAGAAGGCAACCAGCCTTGAGACTGCTGCGACCAAATTTGCTTGCCACCATCTTGGTGGAGAGAAGTGGGCTCAGACTTTCGCTTGCGACCACAGGGGTGGAAAGAACGAGACCAGGACTCTCGCTTTCGACCACGGGATGGAGAAAAATTTCTGTGACTTGTAACATTAGTACAGGGACACAAAAAAAAAAAAAAGGAGAAGGCAACCAACCTTGAGACTGCTGCGACCAAATTTACTTGCCACCGTCGTGGTGGAGAAGTGGGCTCGGACTTTCACTTGCGACCACAAGGGTGGAAAGAAGGAGACCAAGACTCGCTTTCGACCACGGGGTGGAAGGTATGGGCCCAAAATTCCTGTGACTAGTAATGTCAATGGAGAGACAAATAAAACACAGAGAAGGCAATCAACCTTGAATCTGCTGTGGCCCATTTCACTTGCGACCGCAAGGGTGGAAAAAAGAAGAGTCGCCTCGGAATTTCCCCCAACTTGGAGATGCTTTGCTTACAAATGCGCATAACACGGTCCAATGAATATGGCGCAGGAAATGATGGGCAATCTTGCGGGAATTGCAGGTCTTATATATGCTTTCGGGGGCTATATACCGGCACCGTCCCCGGGCTCGGGAATGCACACTCTGCGGTTTCCGGAAAACGGGCTCCTAACAACTCGCCGGGACGGGCACTTGACGGGCACCAAGGATTTTATTGCGGGCCCCGTTGAACAGTATTCCCGGTCGTCTCCCCGAGCTCGGGAATGCACACTGTCCTGCCTGCAATCAGGATTTTTTGGGTGAAATTTTCATTAGGTCAGCAAAAATAAAATTTGGAGGATATCATTGACTGCGGATTTTCAGCGCAAATCCAACGGGCCATATCCGAGGCAATCCGACAAGAATTGCGCCCCGAACAGCTGTCCTGAGCAAAATGTCCCGAAACACCGCACCTACCTGACACAAACCGTAAGCACCTCTTCTCATTTCTCTTCCTTCTTGTCAATCAGCTAATAGTCATAACAGCTCGCTTTCCCTCCACCTTTGTCGTTGCGCTTTGTGGCTTTAAGGGCGTAGACACATTCAAAGACTATATTACAAGTCCCTGGGATCGCAGCCGTAGCCAGATAATTGTCTCTTTAACCTCACTTTGGGGAACTCTCTGGCTATCCATCGTCTGTATCACTGTTTATCCAACTCCCATCTTTCTGTGTGATGAGCCATCAGATATGCCGAGACTCGCCGTCTTGATATCAGACACAGAGTTAGGAGCCAATTTTGGGGTGGGAAGTGGGGGCTGCCATCAGCGTCCCTGTAGGACATGATAAACATACGAGTGTCTTTCCAGGTAATATCTAATGTGGTAGCTGAGAGCTCTGGATGCTGCTCAGGAGCGGTATTGATTCAACAGTTCTGATTTGGAGCTCAAATCTCTGATCCGAATTCGGCATCAAGTTCAACTCTTTCTGGGGGCAACATTGTTTTTTTGGGTTTTTTTTTGAGGAAACAAAAATATTCAAACAATAATGATGGCTGCAATGGTTGCAGGATGGAATATGAACCCAGTTAGTGGGATTTACCGCGACAGCGCGCTACCAATGTCATGCAAGTGAAATTAGTGGCTGTGTGAATGGAATTCAGGGATGGGAGTGGGGGAGGAAAGTATGAAGGCCGACATCGGACAAAAATAATACAATTTGATAGTCATTCACTATCCTAACTGAACTCGAACTGTCCTGATCCATCCTAGCCGATCCGGCGGAGTCATCACCGTTCCTCCTCAATCCTAGTCAATTCCTAACACTGCCACCATCAATCCTAATGATAAGCTGTGATTTTCTTGTTGCAGGATGGCCACGAAATTGGGAAATAAAAGTTTCAGTTGCTGTTGTTTTTTTTCGGTCACTGATGGTCATTGCCCATCCTTGCTACCCCGCCCGGCCCGATCAAGCAACAATCAGCACAATCAGTGATCACACGGCAATCACTCAACTGCGACTCGAACATGGTGCCTTCAAGTACCGGAGACCTCTGAGGGTGAGTCTTATCCTCCCCACCCCGCTATGCATCTGAATCTGCAGCTCGGGCCTCGTGGCGCATGTGCTGCTCTTCCCAATTGCCCCCAGGCCTGTAATGGCTTTGTCTCCGAGAACCCCGACGGATCGCCCAAATATTCGGTGCGTGAACTCGGTTTTGAACAAATCAGCGAGTGAACTCACACTATCAAGGACTTTACCAGTGCTGAAGTGCTCTGTTTTATTTGTGACCATCCATTGGTCACTCATACTCCAGGTCCCGATGTCGTCTCAACCCAAAATAGATCATTCGCCCGAGGCAGATCTATCGATGGACGTTGTGTTTCCTTCTTCTCGGTGGGTCTATTCTGTCGCACACATTCAAGTCGAATCAATTTCCACATGGCTTACAGCAAGAACCGGTCTGGAATATGCGCATGTCCTGTGTCTGTGGTCTTACCTGGTCGGCCCATGCTGCTCTGATGGCTGCAACTCCAAACACCAGGTTGATTCTATCTAAATGCTCATTAAAAATCTGATCTTTCCTTCTTCAGCTCGGAAACACCACTGGCGTCTTTCGCGCCTCCGTCCGCTGCCTTGTCGGCAACCTCCACTATGACCTCACCTCCGCTTGTTCAGCATCGGCCCGTGGTGGCTTTCAGTAATATCTCTAGACCGTCGACCATCTCTGTTCAGAATCACCGCCAATCGGCCGCATCGTCCTCTTCTGTTGCTGCCGGTGTCCAACAAAGCCGCCGGGCGTCTATTCAGCGATCATTTCCCCACCCAACCTGGAAGCTCGACAGCCCCGACAGCTCTGACTAGTCCTAAAAAACGCACTTCTGGTCCTCCCCGTTCGTTCTCCACGCCAGTTGCGCCACTGGGCTCCCTAGCCGACTTCAGCCCAGTCCCTGTAGTCACATCCGTCAAGCTTACGGTTGGGATATTGCCCAAAGTGGTGTGTTTCAACTTCACCCCGCTCTACATCTGTCAACCAATTTTTTTCAGCTTTATACCTCTGATTACAATGACACAGTCGATCTTTCCCCCCGTTATTTCTGGAAGACCAGTGGAGACCTTGAGAAAGTCCAGAATGCCCTCGACCGTGCGAATCTCGTATTCACCGTGGACGTCGACATCACCGGTCCAATCTTTGACGCCGTCGACACCGCCTTCCAAAATCATTGCCAGATGAAGAACCTCGACTTTGCGACTTCCCCGGATCCTCCTGCCGCTATCAAAACCCCAAACACACTGTCTTGGGGCCTCCTGGGCCCCCGAGGCCGGTGAGTTCTCTGTTTGTTTTGCACAGAACATTGATTCACATCTCAACCCACCTCAGACCGACAGGTCGTACTTGGGTTGAGGATCCAAAATCCTTGACCCGCTTTACCTTCACCCTACAGGCTATTCGCAGCACACCATTCAGTCACACACCAAATAATCTCGGGGACGGTCCTTTCATCTTCGTCGGTATGCTGTTCGTCTTCCTTGTGTACATTGAACTGACGAGGTTATTTTTAAGCACCAAGATTCCGGAACCTTCGTGGACCCATTGACTGTCTATTCAATCCACCAGACCGACTTCCGGAGCATGTGCTCATTCACCACTGTTTTTCTCGTAGAGTTCTGCATCCGATTCTTTCCTCCCTTAGCAGCGACCCTTCTCCGGAATGCGGACCGTTGTGCGGGCTGCGTGAAAGCTCTGCTCACTCTCCGTCCCCTCGTATCCCTTCACCCGATGCATATGTTATGTCGGACAGCGATGATGACGAGGTCCATGTCCAAACACTTCCCTGTTCGTAATCTCACTATTATCACAGTTCCCAGAGGTCGAGGTGCTGATTGAACGGGTGTGTTTTATTCACCATGTTGCGGATCGTTCCACTGATGTGTCAGTAGCCGCTCCCTCCCGCACGAACTTTGCGTCTGGAAATGGAACCCATACGTGCCACACCAATCGTATGTCACAGCTTCGACAATTTATGGAGTTTTCCCTGATCCGTGGCAGGCGCAGGCCCAGGTTGAATCTGTCGGTTTTCTTTTGACCGCATTTTAGTTGCTTTATTCATTTGATGGTAGCCCATTCCTCGCGATCTCGCTGCCTCGCCTGACGATTTGGCTCCGCCGCATGCCGTACCAACAGCAAGTTACATTTGCGAGTATTATATACTGCTCTAATCCTACAATCTTAGATTGTGACTCGATCTGTTCGACGTCAGCAGTGGCAGCAGGTAAGCCTCCAAACAAGGTATCGACATTGCTGATAATCATATCTACAGGAAGCGACAGCCACCGCAGTCAAGGTGTCGACGACCACACCGTTTATTGCTGGTCCACTTCTCACATCCGCGATGGAATTGGGTGTTACATCCTGCAAGGTGGGGTACCGTTCATGGCATGTTAGGAGACCAAATTGACGTCACCGCCAGCCTCGCTCATTCGTTGGAGAAGGCGGAGCCTTGGATCTCACACTCCAGTCCATGCCCGGTGCCGGCGCCTACTCCCTTTCTGCGTGGCAAGACCACATTCTCTCACCTCGAGACATGCACGATGACGACGATCGCATCGTCATTACCGCTCGATCCGTCGATGAGGGTGCCCGAGTCCTGATCATGGTCGCTCTCTGGATTTTTTCTGGTCGCCCTACAGGTCTCAAGTTCAAGGAACTCCTTCAAGAGCAGTTTGCATCGCCACGCCCAACCGTTGACGGCACCATCCGAGATCCAATCGCTCTATTCGGACTCCATGTTTCCATGTATGTTCGTTTTTCCTTGCTGAGTGAGAGAACAGTGTTAATTCATCCCCAGCGGACCGGGGGTTGGGAAAGGCCCTCGTAACGAGGTCGTTGCACGAGCCCTCAAAATTGCGCTGGCAGATGGCCATTACTGGACAGAGCGGGAGGCATACATGACCCTTCGCTTACATCCTTCACGCACACCTATTCCCCACCGTTCATGTGCTCTGAAGGCAACCGGACTCCTCCTTCTTCTCCATTTTCTCTTCATTGGTGCTCCACTTCCTGCATCTCCTTTTCTTCTTTCGACCTTGTTCAATGGTCGCCAAACGGCATCGAAGTTTGATCTTGCATTTCTTGCGCACTTTATTTCGGCAGATTCACTTTCCTTGGTCAAAAGGATCGAGCGCGTCCCGTTGAATCGTCCAGTATATACTTCACAGGCAGAGGATTCCATTGAGTATCAGTACTTGTTGAACATTCCAGAAGTCGATGTGAGTGATTTGTTTTACCTTTACAAAGTGCCAACACTGATGCATGATGGATCTATGACAGCCGAGCATGATTGCCCCACACCGCTCTCGCCAGGAGCACGATGGGGTTTGCCTGTCTATCATCAGCTTTCTGACGCTCGGCACTGTTGACATTGAGCACCACCCTGACTTCCTCGCACTTTCTGATGGCTTCAATGCCTGTGTGGAGGCATTTGGTGGTCAAGAGCGCCCGCATCATATTCTGGAGGTATGGACTATATGTTTAGCGACATATTGTGTGCCCTGATTATTTCTCAGTGGTTTGCGACACCCTGCCGGGAGCTCATTATTGCCTCCTACGATCGCAAGATCAGCGGACCTGCGGATATTCTTTCTCATCTCGACTTTACGCAGACCAACCCGGCCGACGACGTATGGGGCGAGAACACCGAGATCGTCGTGCTCATCACACAGTTCATCACTCACTATCTTTCCGAGCCTGGGAATCCTGCCGATCCCAACCGAGTATTTCATGCGCTGATGGACGAGGACAGTGATCCTGCCGACACCCTTTTGCGTCCCAAGCTCTTCCTCTCTGTCCTTACCGGCTCTACGCTACTCCCAATCAAGCCTACCTGGAAAATCAAGGTAGGAATTTTGCTGAACATTTGAGCTTTTCTGATCCAATATTTCCTGCCAGTGTCTCATCACGCATGACTGGAGCCAAGAATATCCCACAATTGATGCCGACGGTCAGGAGGACTACGGACCTGATGTAACTATCTCGTTCCGTTCCTGCTTTAAAACATTCTCGATCACGAACAATGCCCGCCTGCGCTGGCTTCTCATGAAGGAGGACCCGAAGCCTGGGAGCGACACCGAGTTTGGCAGCTACATCCATGGCCAGCTTCTTGCGAGTCGGGAGGAGTACACTCGTCGTAGCCCCATTGTAGCCAGATTTGATGCGAGTCTGCGGAACCAATATATTTTGTGTTTCAAGGAATCGTTCTCCGGACAGAAAGACATAAATACTTTGGCCGGGAGCATCACTGCCGTCATGAGTGCGCCCAGTCGGCACAGCCGACGTCTCGGTGGTGAACCTGCAACCGGTTATGTGCCATTGTTTCACACACAACCTCTTACTACAACTCCTGAGAATCAACCGGAACCAAACTCTCATACCCGTCAGTCTCCCTTTATCCATCGAGATAACTCGTCTCTTAAGCTGCACAATTTCTTTTTGCTCAGATTTTCCAACCATACAACCACCTGTAACTGGCAGGCATGTCCCCGTGTTTATTTATCGGTAGATGGACTCTGACGCCTTCAATTGAACATAGTGACCTCCGATATCCGCCTTTGCTTGAGGGCGGCTCCGTGGTCCCGTATGAAGAGGAGGACACCGTGCTTGACATAGGTGTTGCGAACACTGCCTATTTTCACCAGCTTTTCTCTGAGTCAGACCGCTCGATCCAGAGTTACCAGAGTTACATGTCTAGTTCTCCGCCTCCGCGCCTGTCTCCTGCTTCTGAGGCCGGCCCGGACACCCTTGCGGTAGAATCCTTGGTCGACATCGACTTGCTCGAAGTTCAAGGCCATTCAACTTCGGACAGCCTGCACACACTAGAGAGAGATTACTCACCGTTCCATGAGCATTCCCCAGTAAGACACTCTCTGACGTGTTGACATTGCTGAATCAATCCATGATAGCTGCCCGTACAGGCACCCCACAGCCCTGCCCCGCAGTCCAATCTTGCCCCTCTGCCTGGTAATGGGAGCCTTGCTCAATTGCGTTGCGCCGCATCTTCAGTCCGGCCCCTGCCGCACATTCGAGCTCACTGGTGCTGTAGTTTACATTGGCTTCCCCCTTTCCGATCATCCCACTCGCTGCAATTCTTTGAACCTGCCATCCGTGTCTTCGCGGACCCCCCTTCTCAGTGATCTGCTTGGCGCACTCCGCAGTGCGAACACTCCAGTCAGTCAGATTCTCAACCACGTTTTGTGCCGGCCTGATGGCACTCCATTTCACATCGCTGGTCCACACTGATGCTCGAGTGCCACGAGCCGGGATATTGTGCCCGTGAGCAACGGTATCGCGAGATTGGGTTACTGCGGGACCACCGTGCATGTGTCTTAGGTCACTGTCGAGCCAGCGACCACACAATAACACCAGTTCTGTGACGTTCCAACTCACTAATCTGGGTGTGGAAAACACCGCTCTTTTGTGCTTTATTGCTTTCCAGCCGTGAGTTTGTTCCCTCATGGTATATTTCCTCTTGCGATTAACTGACTTATCTGGAGGTGGTGCCTGTTCCTTGTGCGCCCTACCGTTTCTCTGCCGCACGCCCGCACGCCTGCGGTTCGTGCCCCACCAATCACGATCACGATCACACACACCTGCTCCACCTGCGGCCCATGCCCTCGATGGCTGACGTTCTGTCGAGCATCCCTAAAAAACCAGTCTTGCTCTGGATCAGCACTTTCTCGCAGATGGTTTCCGTCTCGCTGAACTGCTTGACAGCAATTATGGCACCGGCATACTGCAGATCCGGCAGGGCACTCCTCATTGAGAGTGTCTACTCTCGAGGCCGTGCCTTGATCGCGCAATTGACCTCACACGACGTGGCAGCTTGGGCAGGTATCAAGCCCGCGACCTACGCCAACAATCACACATTTGTAATCAACGCCCCGCTCTACCCTGCAATTCTGCGTCACCGTGCTGCCACTGACGTTGCTGCGCAGAGCAGTGATGTCCGAAGGAGGGAAGAGTCGTTGAAGGACTTTCTGAGCAGGTGCTTTTCCGTGGATATACTGACCAAGCGAGTGGGACGCAGCGGATTCCCCCCCCAGAATCTCTATGAAAGTTGGATCGGCCCCTGTTGCTGATCTCAAGCCAGGATCGAGCCAAGTATGGCTCAGGATTGAAGGCATATTGAGCGCAACGCCTAGAGACCTGTTAGAGTTTTCCAGTGTTGTTCTGTATTGGTACTGAAATTCAAGTCGTACCTCACTGGTATTCATCACGGAGGGAAATAAATTGTTATATCCGGCTAGTGTATTGTGAGCAGGGTACATCTTGATATATGGCTGGGGATCTCATATTACCAGAACCCCAAATTCAAGGGGCGCGCTCGCACAAGAATCCTTCACAAAGTTGACTTGCGGATTAGATCATCTGCTTGATTGGGTTCCATAGATATTATAACTCACATTTTCACCGTTAGACCATACATTAAAAATAGGAACAATTCAGTCCAACCTGTTCTCTACGCGAGATTAATCTGCAAATTGCTCGGAAACTGAACAAAAGCAGCTTCAGGTTGCTTCCCAATTTGGACGACTTCTGATCTGTCGGATTGCATGTGCAAGGATCCACCAGCCAAGATATCCCTGAGCGGTAAAAGACTGTATTAGATGCCCTAGCACCTCTAAACACCATAATATGGATACTCAGGACTCACGAACCCAATGTAAGCCCACACTCAATTTACACCTGTTTGCAGTGCTGCATCGCGATCAGAAATAAATTCGTATGTGCCAGGGATCCACCAGCTACAGTCGCGGCGAAAAAACTTGTCCAAAAACTTGTCCCAAGCCGTTTGGGCTCATTTCTTAACCAAATCACTTCAAATAAAATCCTGCCATGAAGTTCCAGTGTTTTTCATGAAGCTTTCACATAGTTTTCCCAATATCTCACCTCTGTAATTGACCCTGAATAAAATAAATATGGGCTTTCCGAAAAATCAACTTTACAGAACCATCATGTAGGAGAAAAGGTATATACAGCATGAAAGCACTTGGGAAGGCGAGCATATTAGTATTTTAGTTCATGTGTATTGATAGGGATTTGAGCTCACACTGGACCTGCAAGTTGGCCATTTTGAGCAATTTTGGCCAATTTCCTGCCAAAGTTGCCAATTGGCCACTGCACACTGTGAGCTCAAATCCCTATCAAATCTACATGAACTAAAATACCCAATATGCTCGCCTTTCCAATTAATTTTGTGCTGTATACACCCTTTTTTGCATACATGATGGTTCTGCAAACTCAATTTTTCGGAAAGCCTTATTTATTTTATTCAGGGTCATTTAACAGAAGGTAAGATTATTGGGAAAACTATGTGAAATGCTCATGAAAACACTAGAACTTCATGGCAGGATTTTATTTGAAGTGATTCGGTCAAGAAATGAGCCCAAACAGCTTGGGACAAGTTTTTTGGACAAGTTTTTTCGCCGCGACTGTAAGATATTCTGAGCCAGCAGAAGTATGTATAGGATGCCCCAGCATCTGTTCAAGCCATAATATTGATACCCAGGACTCACGGACCCAACATGAGCCCACACTCAATTTACGCCTGTTTGCGGTGATGGCAATCAGAAATAAATTTGTATGTGCAAGGGATCCACCAGCTAAGATATTCTGAGCCAGCACAAGTATGTATAGGATGCCCCAGCATCTGTTCAAGCCATAATATTGATACCCAAGACTTACGAACCCAACACGAGCCCACACTCAATTTACACCTGTTTGCAGTGCTGATGGCGATCAGAAATAAATTTGTATGTGCAAGGGATCCACCAGCTAAGATATTCTGAGCCAGTGGAAGACTGTATTGGATGCCCCAGCATCTTTATAACCCATAATATTGATATTTTGCAAGGGCTTGCATACCGAAGTGGAAAGGGGGAGCGTACAGATTTGAATGAACTTGAACTTGATACACGGCTGTGAAGACTCGTTAAACGGGCTAAGAGGAGTTGAAAGGTATGGATAATTCATTAGGAAGATCCAATTGAGTAGAATAGAATGGGGGTGGATCGACTCAGCTTACCTTCACTCACATCCGTGAGTGGTGCGAATCCCCAGCCACATGGACAAACCGACAATGCAACAAGAATAAGTGTAAGTGGGTCAAATTAAGACTCGATAATACTGACTTGAATGAGCTAGACACGCACCTGTAGGTGTGTGAATGTTTGAATTTTGGTTGTGAATAGTGAAGCTAGTTGTGCAATAGGTTCGTTGAATGGTGGGGACGCCGTGGCCATTTGCAAGGTCGAAGGTAAATCCTCAGGTGCAGGGATGATCACCGAGGTCAAAGGCGAAGCTCGACGGTGTACCCTTTTCTCCTACATCGTGCAACAAACACGCATGGTGGCGATTGGCCCGCTTGAATATTGTGGGAATGCCCACCGGGTGCATATTGGCAGCTCGACTGTGTGAGTTATTAAATTTGTCTAGTATGAGTGGCCTCCTAACTGCGTGTATGTAACAGAGTTGCACCTTGTTTTGGCGACCCAACTCTCCCTGAGTACTTTGCAATCCGGGACTTGAAGACGCGTATACTTGCGCCAGTTCTTCCAGGATCTCGTCGTCCAGCACTATCTGCAACTGAGGAAGCCGAACTTGATACCCAATTGGCCGAGTATTCCAAGGCTGTATTGCGAAAGCGCGCCCGTGATGGTGAGGGCGACGAGAATCAGCCTCTGGGTGATGTACCCGCAAAGCCCAAGAGAAGCAGGCTGAGTGCGGATAAGCGGCTGGCATTGATGACCGTAAACTAGATTTGTATTTCATGAGACCTGTGCAACCACAAATAAATTCGGTGTGGGTTTAAGTTGGGTTCGTGACTCTTGGGTATCAATGTTATGGCTTGAACAGATGCTAGGGAATCCTATACAGTCTTCCACTGGCTGAGAATATCTTAGCTGGTGGATCCCTTGCACATACAAGTTTATTTCTGATCGCCATCAGCACTGCAAACAGGTGTAAATTGAGTGTGGGCGCGTGTTGGGTTCCTGAGTCCTGGGTATCAATATTATGGCTTGAACAGATGATGGGGCATCCTATACATACTTCTGCTGGCTCAGAATATCTTAGCTGGTGGATCCCTTGCACATACAAATTATTTCTGATCGCCATCAGTACAGCAAACAGGCGTAAATTGAGTGTGAGCTCACGTTGGGTTCGTGAGTCCTGGGTATCAATATTATGGTGTTTAGAGGTGCTAGGGCATCTAATACAGGCTTCCACAGGCTCAGAATATCTTAGCTGGTGGATCCCTTGCACATACAAATTTATTTCTGATCACCGCAAACAGGCGTAAATTGAGTGTGGGCTCATGTTGGGTTCCTGAGTCCTGGGTATCAATATTATGGCTTGAACAGATGCTGGGGCATCCTATACATACTTCTGCCGGCTCAGAATATCTTAGCTGGTGGATCCCTTGCACATACAAATTTATTTCTGATCGCCATCAGTACAGCAAGCAGGCGTAAATTGAGTGTGGGCTCACGTTGGGTTCGTGAGTCCTGGGTATCAATATGATAGCTTGGACAAATGCTGGGGCATCCTATACAGACTTCTGCTGGCTCAGAATATCTTAGCTAGTAGATCCCATGCCCATCCAAATTTATTTTGACTGCCATCAGCACTGCAAACGGGCGCAAATTGAGTGTATGCTCGGGATGGGTTTGTGAGTCCTGGGTATCAGTATAATGGCTTGAAGCGATCTTTGGGCATCTAATATAGTCTTTTACCGGCTCAGAATATCTTAGCTGATGGATCCCTTGCACATAGGAATCAATGTCTTTCCGCCAACAGCACTACCTTTGTCCTGTGGTTGAGTGGGTCAAATGGGAAGATGTGCATCTCTCAAACGCAACTAAATGTTGAGTGTACCCTAGATATCATATGGAATTCATCATTATATTAAAATCAGAATTCACAGATCTGAACCCCCCCCTGATTGCGCCAAGGAGCTATGTGACCCGTGTGAGGAATTGAAATGATTGGTGATGCCATCACTTACAGCTTGCCCGCTTCCACCATGGCAGCGGTAGACAAAGCCTGGAAAAAGAAGTACTGCCCCCTCATCCTGCCTGCACCCCAAAAAGATATCAACCAGAATTCGACTGCCGCACTGCCGCTTTTGAGGGTCTCGGACTTGGCCGTATTCAGCATGGACAGTGAATTCGAGTTTGGTGCTCGAATCCTGGTTGGCTTGAAGGGTAAGACTGCTCTGTATATACGCTGACACCATGCTGAAACTGGAAATATTAGATCATGTATTCGATGTGACCTCCCTGAAGGATTCCATCCGACCCAAAGGCCATTTTAGCATCTATGCTTTCAAAGATATCTCGTATGCTTTGACAAAGAATAGTATTTTGGAAGAGGACATGCAGGTCGTTGGGTACTCAGACCTCTCGGCTCGAGAACTGACAGTGCTCGACGATTGGGTTTCCCTTTTCCGGTGTGTTTTAAATTTCCACCCGCCTCGGTCGCTTATAGCTGACTTATTCGCACAGACACCGTTTCAAAATTGTGGGCAATCTGATCGTATAGAGATGTACAAGTCGCTACACAATCTCGCCTTGTTGAATCCCACGTGCAATCTGCAAAGCCCGAACCCAAACCAATCTACGTACATTCATATTTCGAGAGAACAAGTCAACCGATGTGGAAAGCTGTTCGTCGAGACGCAGGAGCTGCGCCGGGTGAAGGGGCAGCCAGGAGGGTCGCACAAAACCTCTGAGAGATTCGCAGGAGTGCTTGCCGATGCAAAGGGGTCGCTGTAGTCGCCCGCTCATGAGGATTGCTTTCAAGCAGATGAGCAACGAGGTTTGGCTCATCGTTAACCTCCCAATCAATACCATATTCGTTGATGTTCTCAATCCCGTCCTCCTCAGGCGTCAGGAAAGCAGAGATACCACGAGGTCCCTCGCGAAGCATTCCAAAAAGGAACAAGTCCCGCGGACTGCGCTCGCGTTGGCGGCGAACGGTGAGCTGGTGGGAGTTCCATGCCTCTGCCCAGTCCTGTGCGTCCCGATGGACTGAAGCGAGGAAGAGATGATGAAGGAGCCATATATGGCCCGAGCGAGTGGGATTAAGGCCATGATTCGTCTCGAGGTCGAGGAAAAATACCTTCCATTTCTTCCCAAAGCCATGTGTCACATCGTACCAGAGGCGTTCGATGCGGGTGTTGTGGACGCTTCTGAGAAAGACAGAAGGATCAGAAACATCAAAAAAAAACCGAATGCAAAACGAAAACAAGCTTACCGCCCCCAGATGAAGGATCCGCGGCCGCTACCATTGACCTCTTCCAGGTATATCGCGACTTCAAATTTTCAACACCGTGATCGCCACGCATGCGACTCGGACAGCCATGGGTAGCAATGATGTCAAGGAGCAACTGAAGCACACTTGCCCCACGGTTGTTGTCGTGCACTCGGATACCGAGAACAAACCGAGAATAGCCGTCGATGATGCAATGTATAACCATCTTGTAGCGTATAAGGCCTGGCAAAAAATTGGGGAGAATCAGGAAGTATTGATGAGCCAGGAGTCCGCAAAACTCACCGTGCTGGCCATCCAGATGTGCTAAGGACATTGGGCCAGGGACACTGTACTTTTTGCGACTGATTTGGCGGTCTCCGAAGATGGCCGGCGCCCCATGAACACGCAGGTACGAAAAAGTGATCCGCTCGCGGGGAACACGATATCCTTGAGCCCTCAGGTGACCCCTATTCATGCGCCGGCCAAACTGAGGAAAGACCTCCAATATAGAAGCCACCAGTCGATCAAGATCGGCGTCTGAGACCATAGACACTGGCGGTGTGGTCGAGGTATGCACTACCTCAACGGCTCCGATTGCATTGGTTCGACATTGGAATACCGGTGGTCCCGGTTGCGCAAGCCCAAGCCGCAAAGCTGAACGGCGAACAGTACGCGAACACACCCCAATCTCAGGTGCAATACCCGTGGGGCCCCGAAGGTCAAGTGCAGCCCTCAGAAACTGTGGGTCAATCTCAACCCGTGGACGGCCGCGTCGGCCGGTGCGAACACGCCGAGCCACAACCAGCTGGGGGGCATCAGGCGGATCAAGGGATTCGTAACAGGCAAGGTCGAGCGCCGTGATCATGTCGGAGATGGAGGTCTGTAACAAGCTATATTCGGCGGGAGGGAAGACATTCTGGTGCTGAGAAAAATGAGTAGATGTCCAAGAAATAGATGCCCATGTACCAATTCAGCAGCAGAAGCTAGAGTCAAAGCACGGTCCCGGACAGCGCTCAATCTGGGTGGGTCTCCCACCATAACATGCAAAGCAGACAGGACATCGTCATTGAGTGTGTGGTATGCTTCCCGCAGGTTGTTGAGCCTCACTTCGGCGTCCATCGGCGGCGGTGAGGAGCAGGAGGGAGATTCTGAGAGATTAATTTGGTCGGAGGTACTTAATGGAAAGTGTCCGACCGGGCTGAAAATGTTATCACATGCGACTCAAATCAGGACCCGTAAGGAATCATCAGGACAGGTTGGGATTATCATTAACAACGGTGAACTGTGAAAAATTAGGATGCCTTAGGATGGTGTTGATCTGCAATGACAATGTCAGGATCCCAAAGATTAGGATTGGCCGGGATGTTGTTAGGATCTGACTATGACTGGCAATGTTCAGTTAGGATTGATGGTGATCTGTCAGGATGTACAATGACCGGAAAGGATTCGTGAGGATTGATTGTTACACATTATGTTCCCTAATGACCACAAGGCATACTGTTATTTTGTCCGTCACCGGCCACCAAACTGGAGAGTATAAATACTGTGCTGTACTTCAGTCAATATACAGTCTTTCCCCCTTCATTTTCCCACACATATCCTCCAACCCGTAAGCTGAAGGCAATTTCAAGTCACGGCTCTCAGACTCAGATAGTGTCAAGAAATCATAAGTACTGTACTATTTCGTTCAAATCGGCAGTCACGCGTCACGCACCCCCCTGTCGATCACGAACTTTGGTCGAGGTCACACGTCACTCGGGCCTCTGTCGAACCTCCAAGTGGTCACACAGGCCCCAAATTGCCTAAAAAAAAAAAAAAAAAAGGCAAAAAAAGACAAAAATCTCGGTTCAAATGCCGAAATTTTCGAGGTGTCACGCAAAAATTCGGCGGCTGCCGAAATGTCGAATAGGAAAAATGGGTCACGCGTCACACCCCCTGTCGATTTGAACGAAATTGTCCAGTATTCGATTTTGGCTCGAACGCTGCAGTTATGGCTCGTTCATACCACTGGCAGCTAACAATGGAAACTTCAACCCAGCAACTGAAACTTCGGCAGGTTGACTTGTTAGCGGAATTCAGGGTCCATCAGAATAGTCCGACGATATCACCAGCGTCAATTCCCTATACGGCGGAGCTCATCCATCGGAGTCCCAGTAACTGATATTTATGAGTCGTACTTGTCTGCGCAACCAGTTCCACTTCGGAGACGTCAAATGGAAACAAAGATGCTTCGAATCCATTCGCTTACCTGATTCTGTGATGTGCCGACAGGCACGCGGTACGTTGATCCAGGGAAAGTGACGAACCTTCGTCGACATTCCTTGAACTCACGAACTTTCATAGAATGTCATCAAACTGATGAATTTAAGCGAAGTAACGAAGTGACGAAGATGGCGCGGACTCGCTCCCCGGTTCATCCGGCCCACAGTTTCCCAATGTTGAATTCTTGCTTCTGGCTCCACAGCGATGTCGAGATGATGGTTTCTTGAAAAACAGCCCCCCGGATCCGGACAGTAAGATGTATGTGAATGGGGAGTGAAAATATGAGTGAATAGAAGACGTTTGGATATGGTACCCATGACATACCTTCCTCATCATTGCTGTACATACTGCTACCTCGCCGCGGAGATCCTTGAGCTCGCGGGCAACGCTGTGCGCGACAACAAGAAGCACTGTATCGTACCTCGCCACCTGCAGCTTGCCATCCGCAATGACGAGGAACTAGGCAAGGTGCGCGCGTTCTCTCGCTTCACATCCTGTCACTCGCCCTAATGCATGTGTCCACCAGCTGCTGGGCTCCGTGGTCATCTCGCAGGGTGGTGTCGTCCCCCACATCGACGCCGCCCTGCTGCCGACGGGCACGAAGAGTGCGTCTCTTTTCCTTTTCATCACGACATGTACTGACTCACGCCTGTCTGCAGAGGGCAAGGGTGGCGTCTCACAAGAAGTGTACGTCCTTATTGCTAGATGGCACACGCATTTGACTGACACCGTTCACAGTTAAAAGACGGCGATGTACTCTGTACTATCCTCGTTCCTCTATGGTTATGGCCATTTTTGTTTTGTACTGGCTGTATTACTATCCCTTATATTATGGTCTTGCGGATACTATCGCTCGCGTGTTGTCCTTGAAGTGTATACTCATTGTGGACGCGTTTCGAGAGGGGAACAAATCGTGTTGCTCTTGGGTCCCGTCACGTCTCGTCTCGTCTTGGGGACCTCCATTCTCGTCGACATCCTCGAGCTCAAGCCTCACTTGGGATGGAGTATGGTGGCAGCCAAAACTTCATGTCACACCGGAATTTTGATCAGATTCCTTCCAGATTTGAGATTTGGAAGGAACTAGGGGGTGGTTTATAGGCAAATTCCTCATTTCAGAAGAATCGGAGGTACTCCTAATTTAGGGTTCAAAACGGCGAAATTTTGGGCGGATTTTTTTTTCGTATATAGGAAACATGAGGTTGGGATTGAAGTAGTGGCAGATTATGAGTTATGACAGGTATGGGTTAAGACAGAGGCGACTATCGACGTCGAACTTTGGTTCGGTGTCACGCGTCACCCGGGCACTCGTTGAGTAGGTCTCACGGTTCAAAAAATTCGAAAGAAATCTACGGTGGACCCAAAAATATCTGGAAATCAGTGGATCAATGTGCGGGTGATGCCTTTCCGGGTGTTGTGGGGGGGATATAGGAACACCGACACTGCGACACATCTTGCAAATCCGACACACCGCACAAAAAACCGACACATTTCATGATACTGTACAAGCGGCTGCTCGGCCGCTTCGCGGCCTCGCATCCCCTCCTTGAAACTCTCTCGGCGTCAAAGGATAACTGGTGCCCGGCGACCACCGTATAAACTGCGCTTTCCATAACTCTGGAGCTGATTAACCCAGAGCGGACTTTAAAAGCTTCGGACAGGCTTAATTTTATAAAGAGTAGGAAGTAGGGAGACATGGTGAACGTGGAATTGAAGGTTGGTAGTAAATTCGGCCTCGGCATCGGGAGTTGACAATCGGAGGAGGAGAGAGAAATTGCGGATCATCGCGCTAAGGTATTTAAAATTATTATAGAGGAAACCGGCAAGAGACCTACAGGGAATGAAGGTAGAATTGCGAGGTCAAAAGGCACTGCTGGGCGGCTGCGGCGCCGATGGTCACGTGACCGCCTTTTCGGGGAAATCCAACAGTACTGGGGTTTTTCATTCAGATCGACAGTCACGCGTCACGCACCCCCTTGTCAAGGACGAATTTTGGTCGCGGTCACGCGCCACGGAGGGGTTTGTCGAACCCTCTAAGGCATGTCACCTCCCCCCCCCCCCCCAGTGGCAAAAAAAAAGGTAAATTTTCCATGGAGCTGTCGAAATTTTGGAGGTGTCATGCGAAAAATTCGGCTGCTGTCGAAATATCGAACTGGTAAATCGGGTCACGCGTCACACCCCCTGTCGATTTGAATGAAAAACCCCAGTATGATCAAATCTCTGCCACGTCATCGCCGTGGTCTTTCAAAATTCAATGTGCGATCCTGCTGCATCGATCAACTCTGAGGTGGGATCACCTCGGTTCGCTATGCGATGGGGACTGACGGCCCCGTAGGCTGGAATCTTGTTCAGACAAGGACGATGTGCTGAGGCTGTTGAGCGATACAATTCTGGTGGATGACGCCCACTCTCCTGTATACCTCACGAACCTCGCGGCTGCACTTCTTAAACTGGGGCGGTCAGTAAAACTATTTCAGGCTCACCAAGCACTCACACCCTCTTAGATTCGAGACGGCGGAGACTACGGCGCACCGTGCCCTTGAGCTTGATTCCACGTCTGTAAAGGCTCGGTATCGCAGAGCCATGGCACGGAGGGCACTGGGAAAACTTCCTGAATCCCTTTTGGATTTGTACAGTCTCCTAGTCACGGACCCCGGAAACAGGGAGGCCCGATCTGCATACGCGGCGGTTCTTGAAATCTACAACCTGGAAGGGAAGAGGTGCCTCGGCGAGATCGAGATCTTTATCGCCAAAGCTCCGGCCGCTCATGGTTCTACGATACATTCCAGTGGGATTTTGAGTTCCAAATCATATATTCATATTGGTGTGTTTCACACACGGGGCCGCCGCTGCTAATTTTTAGTGGAATCGGAAAGAGGATGAGGGACCGCTCAGCCACTTGTGAATCTAAAACATGGCCTTGCATACAGCGCAGATGCTTGAAAACCCGGCACCGCAATGTTGCTCGGCATCTCAACGTAACAGGTGTGTATTTCATATGACAATTACTAGTACATCATGAGAATACAGAGAATCACACCTTGATCGTAGCCCAGTGAGGACCCCCAGCGGCACCACTAAATTGGAGGAAGATTTTGGGTCGTGCTGAAATGACCATGGTGGTGGGGGACCAGACAAAGCTGCACAGGCGAAATGCATGAGGAATCCAGAGTATGTGGGCTGTGTTGCCCTTGCCTAGCTGGAACCACCCATTCTGGAACTGAACCCTGCTGTTGGACCATTCACACCCGCCAGATCCCGAGGCGATGCGCGTGCCATCCGGAGAGAACACAACGGACCAGACCGGAGCTGTGTGGCCTGCCAGAGGTTCGCCGACCAGCTGCCCCGTCGCCGCGTCCCACACCCTAATCGTGTTGTCGGAGGATCCCGAGGCGATGCGCGTGCCATCCGGAGAGAACGCAACGGACCAGACCGGACCTGTGTGGACAACGGGTGGAGTTTTCCGAAAGTATAAACCCCCCTCGAGGCATCCAGGCTAGTGGACTTCACTATGTAATGTAAGGAAGAAGGCTGATGTGCGGCGGGGAATGCTCTACCATCACACTTTGATCGTAGAGCAAACCTGGGCGTTTTGATTATCTCATCTTATCCGATGTACCGATAAGATTAGGTGTGAGACAAATCAATCAGATCAACTGGAAAGGTTCGGCACCTGCCGCCTGCGGCCTTATCCTCAATCATAGAAAAATATTGATGAAATTCCTCGTACTTGGATATTGGTATTTGGGGTGATCGGGGTGGTCATTCGCCACTCATGCAGATTTTGACCATCTGGGCTGAGATTTTGTCTGATGGTACAGGGATGTAATACGGAATTAATGATAGAGCTAGGAAGATGTCGGCACATGTAGATGTAGTAGGCCTAATAAAATTGCCCTGGCCTTCGTGATGTGTCTACCTCCCTCATTTTTTCATTGTGCTACCCACATTCACTTCAACAGAAAGGGGGAGAAAGTGGATGAGGCACCAAACACAACTTTCAAATCAAAATAGTCAAACAGGAACAGGGTATGAGGAACGGATTCAGTGGCGGGGAAGACACAGGCCAGTGAGTGTATCATCCAAATGTTCGCTGCGTCGCCTCCAGTCAAACTCCCAGTTCTCAGGACCCCAGAAATAAGCGGGGACTCGGAGCTCATCGGCCGATGTCATAGATTGCCTCCAGAATGCGATCAGCTCCAGGGTTGGGTTGGAGAAGGACTGGGCACCGAATCCATTAGCAATAAATACCACGCAGGAATGATGCCTTTTCAAGCCATTTGGAAACATGGTAAATAATCATTTCCATAGCCCCCATGTCCACTTGGAGAGGTAGGATGGGCCCGATGGTCCAAAGATCATGATGAAGTTCAGGGCAAGGAGGGGATGCTCGGACCAGATACGGCAAGCCCACAACCAAGTCACGTCTGCAAAGAATGGTAAGAAGAATTCATGATTCATTTGTTGCCACTGACATGTTTATGTCCTCGGGAAGGTCGTCGGCCTCATTACTCTTGATCAGGTGGATATATCGCTGCGCTAGGTCCCGTGCCATAATTTGCCAGTGATAAGCTTCCGGGAACAATGCATCTAGGAAAGGATCCGCCGATATTATTTCATCTCTCGCAATATTTGGGCGAAGACTACAAATAGTTTCTCTGAGCTTTTCCCAGGTGATTCCCGGCACTGCACGAAGGTCGAGGAGGCTGTCATTCACTAGGCTGCCCAGTAACATTGCCATTGCCACAAGGATAGGAAGAAGTTCAGGAACTGGTGAGTCCAGGTCCTGGGCAGAAAATAAAGTCATAATGTTGTTATCCTCCAAACCCAGCAAGGTGTCCACGAAGGAATATATATATGTATAGTCCTGCCAGAGCTTGATTAAGTCTCGGGGGGCAGAGGGCATCGCCTGGACGGGTATCAGCGGCACGCCTCATACAAGGTTCGAAATTCACCTGGAGCCAGTGTAGCACAGATTGCACGACCCACATACCGGATTGCACGATGGTGACCCCCAAGACATAATCGGGATTCATGAGTTGAATGAAGGGGAGCAGTTCACTCCCCTCGGATGGAGGCAAGGAAGCGAGAAACGACATGAACTGTTCGTGGGGATGTCTTCGACAACAAGTGATAGTGAGATGACATCTGGTGCTTTGTAATAAAGTGGACATACGTGAGTATTTGATACCGACCGGAGAATAATTTGAGACAGGACCGATCCAGATCCATTTTTTGAGGGAGCCTGCCAATGCAAAAATTTTGAGAACGCTTGGGATCATCGAGAAAATCTAGAAATGATGCATGATGTGGATATATTCCATCGGAGGTTTCGTAAAGCACAGAATGGAGGCCACGCAGCAACAACTGGGAATCGCCAGGAGAGAGTCCAAGGATCAGATCAATGTCGTCAGGCCAGAGCGTGAAGTTTGTGATGGCACACAGGATCGGTTTGAGTTCGGATTGTCGTGGGGTAGAAGAGAGGATGTTCATGTAGAGCTGGTCGATTGCATAAAATGCTGACTCTCCTCCGTTCTGGACGACTGCTAACCGCTCCGTGGGCCGGTAGTTTTTATCGTCCACAAATTTTATGATTGTGGATTCGTGGATGAAATGCCCAGAGGAGTTCAATACCAGCTCCTTGAGAATCTCGGGTGAGGGCCACGGCAGCAGGACACCTGCCATCGTAAGATGGTGTTCGCAATGAATTCGCGCAAATTCATCACGAAGATATTTTTTGACATCATCAAACGATTGCTCCACATTGAAGGGCCGATGGCGTCCCTCGTAGAACGGAGATTTAAACATGTCACAAATATGGGGTTCCGGGCGGCTGGCGATAATGAAGCGGAGGGGAAGGTTGTATTCAGCGGTTGAATTTCTGACTGAACGCAGTATCTCCTCCTGAACATCTTGCCCCTCGCACTCGTCAAGGCCGTCAATAACAATGGTTATCGGGCCGCGAGTTCCTTCAACATTATGAAGACAGCAAGGCTCAGAAATCAACTTCTGTAGTTGACTTTCGATGGAGCGTACAATGATAGATGGATCATCCTCCACGATGTGGGAGATTGGAGCCTTTAGCCACTGAACACCGAGCGCGAGCTGGTAGGCGATTGTCACAAATAGTGTTTTTCCGTTGCCACATGTTGCATGCCCCCGTTTGAAAAAGAAGGAGCCACCACCCAAGGCTTAAATACAAAATTCGGCATGATATGCTTAATTTTTTTTTGCTACCCCCTTGCGTCACGCGGCAAAAATTGTCGAGGTCGAAAAAAAAACTTTTTCTGCGCGCCAGCGCGGAGCCTTTGAGAAGCCAAGAAAATTTCTATTCAAAATGTATATCTACTGTTTCTTGAAGTATTTATCAAACAATTCCATGATATTCTTCGGCAATCCTCTGTGTCCCCGGTACCGTTTGCTTGCCCACACTGCCTGAATACCATCGAGGCCTTTGCGATACGCGTCCATGAAGCGGTCTGATCGTCATGCAAACCTTGAAAATATTTAATCAGCTCGGCATTCTCCAAAACAAGCTAAAATAACTTACTTCCGCATTGTTTTCAAGTCTTCTTCCTTGGACGACGTGGGAAACATCCGATAAATTCGTTTGGCAAAGCCCCAACACTGCTCGTTGTAGTTAAGTTCACAATGGAACTTTGGGAAGAAGATCACTTCATATCCCGGGCTTCGCAGTGCTCCTCCAGCATCGACTTTTGATTGGCAAAGTCCGGTTAGGTAAAAAGGATCCGACGACAGTAGCAATCTGTGCGTCCGGGTGGGCACTTGAAACCCTTGCACTCTGCGTTTAGCTTGTCCGGATTCGGAAGGTTGGCTCCCTTGGCAATGCATTCGTGGATCAAGTTTCGCATTCCCTTGAATATCCCGGCCTGCGGATGGCCAGCAGGAAAATAAAGGGACAGTGGGCTGCAAATCTTCCATCTCGCATCTGAACATATTTGACTCCGTCCTCGGAATTAACCGGACAGAGAAATCTTGCTTTTTGTTGTGGGGGGTTTAACAACCATGCGACGTGCGCTGAGTGCATCGGGAGCGCGGGCTGTGTGAGTCGTCGCATTGTCGTACCGAAAAACATGGTGCTCGTGAGGCCGAGTTTGATCCAGGGTGTCCATGGCCTCGGTCGCAAGCTCCAGAATTTTTGCCGTCGTGTAATACCCATCTCGTTTCCCGCCCGGACGAAATGTCCATCGAGCAAGCCATCAGTGCTCGGAGACACAGGCAGCCACCATCATCGACGCTCCTTCTCCTTTGGCGTATGGTTTGGCGGTTTCCGAAGCATGAATCCATCTGATTTTGCGACGATCATTGGCATAAAAGATGCATTCGTCATGCCTCCAGATCACAACAATCTTTCCCTCAGGGCGAGCCACAAATATCCGCTGAGGTTCGTCGATGTCGTCCTCCCACAGCTCGTCTAGTGCCTCGAGAGCCTGCGCTTTTGTTTTCTGCTGCTGTTTCTGAGTTGCGCGCGCTGCTTCTGCCTCTGGAGACCCAATCTCGTCACCGTCTTTTGTGAATTTTTGCGTGTGTTTGGACAGCTCTGCCCACCGCGGGAGAAAGCCGTCGGAATACATCCCCTTCGGCTCCTTGGCCCATCGATACTCCATGCGCTTCATCCATCTTTGGGCCGTCCGCAAGCCATTTCAGAAGAGAATTGTCGTTTTCAAAGATACTAATCACCAAATCGGGAAAAAGCTTGCGAGCGAATATAAGCGGTTGCGATCTAGACAATCCATACAATCCTCACAATTATTGTGACCAAAATCACAAGGCTTTGTAATCGAAAGTCTGCGTGTGTGACGATTGTCGAATCAAGTATTATTGTGAAGTTTGGCAAGGCTCATAACACAGAGAAGCCTTTGTTTGTCCTTACGAGCGCAGGTGGCCATCGGCACATCCTACCAGACAGGTGGCTGTTTGCTCATCTTCACCCGAAACTATTTGTAACAGAGCAAACAATAGAATTATAATATTAGGCACACGAACACATAAATCTAAAAGTAATAGGGCTCTACGCATCAGTCTCGCGAGCAGCCTGCAGGATGGTCAACGAAGGCGTCTCCGGGGAACGCGCTCTTGTGATCCTCATATAGAGCGGCGTGGTGCCGAAGGCGGGGGGCGTATATAAAAAAACAGGGAACTTGATTAATGACAAGGCAGAGTCGAGTCTTGATTCGATGATTGAAGCACAGTTTGATGTTTTTTGGGTACGAGTACAGTGGCTTGATCTTGTGGGTTTAAAGGAACAGCAACTTGCGTATGGTCTTCGATGGGATAATTGGCCAACGTAGCAAAGGTCAGGATATTCGGGGAAAGGATTGATGCAGAGCAGGTTGGGAGCACGAGCGAGTGAAGCTATGCAACCGCGGCAAGGTGGGGCAGGCTTGACACAAGGAAAACAGCCCATATCATATGGGACAAATAAACTTCCGTCTTGAAACGATGCTGTCCTGCTGTCTTGAGAATTGAGCTTGAGACCTTGAGGGGTTCGTATCGTCAAGGACACAACGGTTCGTTTTTTGAGATCTTTTCTTGAAGCGACCGAGTAGGAAGGCTGAGCTGTACGTGTCCAAAAGCGAGAGTGGACGGTTGAGGGAGGAGAGGCGAGGAAAGAGAGAGCCTAGCGACGAACCAAATCAAAAGTCACGCCACCTGTTGTCATCTGTCAAATCAGAAAACGCTATCCCCCCAACGATGGCGCGCAAATTGATGGCTCCCACGTCTCGCTTAGCACTTCGCGCAGCAGTGTTCATCCTCCTCGTCCTGCCGTCAATGTCGAGGGCATTTGCCGGGGTCGTCGGCGCCTTGGTAATTGTCTCTGCTCTGATGTTCAAGTCCGGAAAGAACGTGGGGGTCCCATACGGGAACCTAATCTTTGAATAATCTCTCGTTAATTCAGACAAGACTGAGACTCAAGTACCACGAGTCAACCAAGAGTCTCTGCTTCCCAACTGTTTCCCCTTTCACTCTGTAGACATGGTCCTATGACATTTTTTCTCTCCCGATGTAAATTTATGTGTATGTGAGGCGAATTATGCACAATTAAATTTATTTTGAGAGCCTAGAGCATTTGATGTGGTAAATCAGCGATGATCCCGACGATCCCGATGTTAGCGGGCACAACGGTGACGAAGAACTCGGCGGGGGGTTGGCAGAGGTGGTGGACGGTGGTGGGGAGACTCGTTGATCGCGCTGCGCGAAGTGCTAAGCGAGACGTGGGAGCCATCAAATTTGCGCGCCATCGTTGGGGGGATAGCGTTTTCTTGTCAAATCTGCGACGCGAGCAAAAAACTGTCGGAGTTTCAAAGACTTGCGAGAATTTTCGTACGTTTGACGAGCATGTTCGGGCAGTTGGCCCGTGAATGCATCCAGCTTGGTGGCATCCATCCTGGGAAGGCAAGGCATCTTTCTGAGTTCTTTGTGATGTGTTGGCAAATGTTCAAAAAATTATCCAAATTATCGTAGATGTCCATGAATTATGTGGGTAAGATTCAGGTGACGAGGAAGGCTTTATTATGTAGTTTCTCTCTAACACATCTTGTAACTGCTCGTAAGGCATTGCAACGTCAAAAAATAGTTGTATTACTATCACGATGGAATACAATAATTACGAGTCCTCGTCTACCGCCTACAGCAAATATGGCCGCAGACAACACAATCCCAACCATTGTGGGATGGTTGTGACCGCTCGCAAGGGGTTGTGATGTCCGAAATTGTTGTGAAAAAATCGTGATCCGTACCTGGGCCAAACAAGTTTTTTCCTGATTTGGTGATGACTAGGGATGTCGTCAAGATCTTCAGAAAGGTCTGATAAAATTGAGCTCCCGCCACCACCACTGCTGGGATTGGAGCTGTTCTTGATTGCATCAAGTATGCCGGAGCTGATAGACATCGGGGATAGTGGTTGCGGGGACGCAGGGAGTGAGGGAATCAGTGATGTTCCATAAGGCCTTAATAGCAGGTTTGAAAAGTTCTAAGGGTTAGTAAGGCCTAAGCCTTACCACTAAGGCCTCCGTTTAAGGCCTTAGGGCTAAATTTCCCACGCATTTGCGTGTAGTGGTACAGTCCAATTACTTAGTTCGAAATTAGAGGCTTTACGGTGAGCCACCAATTCGACTGGTGGCTCCTCTCAGACATTCACACTGAGGGCTTTCCGCTTGGGCCAGCCACTATTTCATTCTCCCTCTGGAGACTATAAATAGTGGCTAAGGTTAGTCATGGGTATGCGGGTTCACCCACGGGTTTGTATCCGGGGTATGGCAGGTACGGGCACGGGCCGAGGGAGTGCTGAACCCGTAAAACCCGCCCACCCGACCCGGGAACCCGCGGGTTTTCGGCTGAAACTCGGGCCGATTTCCAGACAAGTTGCTGTGATTTATGCGTAATTGTGACCTGACGCGTTGCCCTTTCAGACTGCGATGAGCACTCACCGCCACACCACTGCTGCGCCGTCTGCAATCCAGAATTTAGAACACGAGAATGTATTGACTGTACCAGCAATTCTGCGGCCTGCCACTCAGTGTCCTTGAGTAATTCGGTAGCTTCTCAAACTGCCTCTGCCGCGTTCCGAACGCTTCAGGGAAGTAGCAACGAACGCAAGCCCGCCGAAGCGGGCCCTGCATGAATTGGGCTCGGAGAGATAGGCTACGGTACAAGTACACACAAAAGCGGTGTTACAAGTACAGTAGTTAGGAAGATAAAATAAAACAGAAATGGGAGAGGAGGGTGGGTGACGCGAGAGCACAAGCAAGAAAGCCTGGTGCATTATTAGTTTTCGCTACGCTCTCGTAAATGACGGCGACGCCGCTCACTCAGTCCAGATTTTGCTTCGTAAATTCACTGCGGCGAAGCCGAGAATGAACAGCAAAAATCTGGAGAGGAAGGAAATGATGAGAGGCGCTGCTAAACGCAGAAGCGCGGAGCGCTTACCTTGTGCTGGGTGGTAAAGGCGAAGCCGTGGGCAGCACAAGGAAATTTCCAACGACATATATATTGTCTCGGAGCCGGCCTCCGCTAACTCAATAGCACCGAATCAAGACATGCCGATGAAACGGAGGGACAAGGTCGATTGACCTATGGATAGAAGATATGGCGGTGCCATTATAAATTGTTTTTGAGGCGGCGGAGCCGCGTCTCACGCGTCGGGTGGGCGCAGAGGCCTCCGAAAAACCTCCCTACCCCCGGAATCCAATTTTACTCCAACCTCTGCCGCGTTCCGAACGCTTCAGGGAAGTAGCAACGAACGCAAGCCCGCCGAAGTGGGCCCCGCATGAATTGGGCTCGGATAGATAGGCTATAATGAGCTGTAAATGTTGTTGAGGGGAGGTGGTGGTCAAAGATGATGAATGCGACGAGCTCTAGAGCTTAGAGGAGGCGAAGCCTCAGCGCGGAAAGCTGCTGTTCCGCCCGAATGGTGGGATTGTCGCGGATATAAATCTTCCACGCTGCGGAAGACCAACGGCCGATGGCCTGAATCACGCTCTCACTCAGACCGAGACTGGCGTAAAACGTCGCAGCCCCGGCGCGAGCAGAGTGGCCGTCATAGTCTCGCGACAAGAGCGCGAAAAATTTCTTGTCGAACCACGACCGCGTGGGGAAAGAACCGTCTTCTCGTAAGAAAAGAGCAGCGCGTGCGCCGTGGCGAGAGTCTCGTTTGGCGACGTATTGGTGGAGTAGGGAAACGGGGTCCGCAATTTCTTGCTCTGCGAAGAGGATGTCCGTACCACGATAGAACGGATCACCCTTGTGGTATGGGAGGTGGTATTGAGCTCGCTTGCCGACGAAGACCAGCGACGCGCGCTTGATGATCTTTCGCCAGTCAAACAAGGATTTGTCGTTCTTGATGACGAGCTCCCCTGAACGATGGCATCCGTAAAAACAGCAGGAGAGTAGTACTGCAAATAAGAAGTCGTCGTATGACCCGCTGCAGACGGCGAACTGAAGGAACGCGTCGAGGTGTGAAGGGCGCAATGGAAGCTTTCGACGGACGGGGTCGGCTCGAGCTTTCTTCGAGCCGCGGATGGTCGCTTGAACCAAGGGATCCCCGCGGACTTCGTCCCACTCAGGATAAAGATCCTTGAGGAAGTGGCGCGCTCCCGAAAGGTATTTGGGGCCGGATGCGATGAATTGTGATGTGTAAGCGATATACCGGGACAGGGTTTGGGGCGTAGGGTCGAGAGGAAGTGAGTATTTCATGCAAAACGAGATATAATCTCTCGCACCAATTGCGTAACCTTTGGCAGTGGACAGCTCGATGGACGTAACTTGCAGATGGAGTGTCCGCTGATCTAAATCAGCGAGATCCATCTGTGGGCGGGCCTTCCGCGGAGCAGGCGGCCCACCCAGCGCGCTCAAAAGCACTCCCTCCAGCGCGCCGGCAGCAGCTCCCGTGGGGGAGTGAAAAGGCGGACGCGGACCGAAGGAAACTCCCGCTGAAAATCTTCGAGCAGGAAGCGGGAAAGAAGATCAGCTCGGATGTTCTTCTTTCCAGCGATGTGGTGGACACGCAAGTCGATGCCCGACGTCAGAATGATCTGGGCGATGGCCAGGACCACTCCGTTGTGGATAGATTCGCGAGCGGCGAGGGACGCGAGTACAGATACAGAATCAAAGCTGTCCGACCATATGAGTAATCGCCGCGGAGGATTTGGTAACGTTGCGGCGTGGTGGACAGCGCAAAGGATTGCGACGAGCTCCAGGAAGAAAATGTCGATTTTAACGGTGGTCGGACACTCCTTCAACTGGTAAGCAAAGCCATAATTTGAATAGACAAAGGACAGCCCTGTGCGGAGACTCGCATCTGTCCACATTATCATATCAGCTTCACTGTCGTGCCAAGTGGTCGCGTCGACGAAGCGGACACCAATAGAATCGCGTATGACCGACGACAACCAGGTCAAGTCCTGGATAACTTCCTTATTTAGGAAGATTTCCGCGTTGGCATGAACTTTGCCCTGCATTTTGCGGTACAGCTCGGTGAGGGCAGGCCGCGCCCATGGGAGCACGTTAAGCATCCAATTGAGGAGGCCGCCGAGCTTCTGCCAATCCCGTAACGGACGCTGACGACCCGGGGCTGTAAGGAAGGTGCCAACTTTTGCAATGATATCGGTGACAGATTCAGGAGAGAGTGAAATACTCCCGAGAGCGGCGTCGACCCAGAAGCCAATTATTTTCAGGGTGACACCGTGCTCCTGTTTTCTGTCCTCGAAGGGGCATCCAACGAATTCCCATAATATGAGGAGAAGGACCTGGCAGCGTGGCCGAAGCAGGCCGTGGTAAAAGACGAGATTGTCGAGGAAATCCCACCCGAAGAAATCATCCATGTAGACGAATAAGCTGATTATGTCGAATTTTCGAATGGCGATCCAGCAAAGAAGCCCAGACACCGCGCACCAGCACCGCGGAGAGGCCCGGTTGCCGAATACCAAACGACGCACGATGTGCAAGACAGTGTCGACTTCGACAACTTGATGCAGCTGCCAAAGCGGATGGGCCGGGAGATTCAGAAACGCGCCTTGGACGTCAGACTTGAATGAGACAATTTTGCGGCTGGGATGAGCGACACGCGCGTCATGCAATGCCTGGCCGAAGTCGTGCATGTCGTCGTAACGGACATGTCCTTCAGCTTTGGGTATGCCGTCATTGAGACCCGATGATTTGTGGTCAGTGATGACTCGTGGCTTCTCTTTCTGCCAAACGACGAACATGGGAGATTTCCTCATGCCCAGCAGGAGTTCAGTGTCGGGCAGAGCTCCGGACCAGTGGGATGAACTAATTTCTTTGTCACGGTAGGCTCGGATAGCGGCGAGATCGGCCGGGTCAGTCGCGAAGTTCTCGCCCTTGACCTGAAGCTCGACTTTGTACTCGCCGTCGTGGAAAGGCCAAAAACCCTCCCGCAACCCGGTCATCACTGAGCGCACGAAGAGCTGGTTGGGATGATCTACGAGGAGATTTTCGAAACGCTCGACGTTGAAAGGGGTTTCGACTTTGATGTGATCCTTCATCGCGCGAAGCGAGGCTTGCACGACTGGGTCGTTGAGTAAGTGAGCCGGTGGTGAAGGTAGTGGAGGGGCAGTTTCAGTATACAGGGCGGCAGGAGATATATGATTCTGTGGAGAAGAGGACCAAAGAAACCACGACGGAATTTTGGCATATGGATATCGGATTCGGGAAACGCTTCTCGCGCTGTCCTCTTAGCGCTATACGACGGGAAAGTCCTAGGACCTAGGGACGCCTGAAGCGCTGTCTGGCCCGTTAGAATCCTTTCGGCGTCGAGCTTGGATGGTAGAGAGGCACTTTTCGTTGTCTTTGGCTCGGTGAGGCTTCCCACATTCACTGCAGGTCCCATGCAAACGACGGTTGTTGCACGGCGCATCACAGAAGCCGAGATTCCAGTTCTGACATGGGATAGCAGCACGTTTAGACGAACTAGTGCTCTGATTCCCAGCAGAAGAAGAACGCTTCGATGAATTGCTCGGAGCGGCCGGACGGTTGAACAATTGCGATAGCATCGTAAGATTATGCTCATCGCGGTTGTCCAGATGGTATGGGCTCTTCGCATATTTGTCCCTGGCCTCAGCGTCGAATCAGATGGCAACCGAGGGGTCTTGCGGCACGGCGCGGAAAAGATCTGTGCCGACCTTAAGGTAGCCTGACAGCTCCGCAGCGCGATGCGGGTAAAGGAGACAGACTCCTGTTCGCCATGCCGCGAAGGCGCGAACCCACTCTGTCTCGGTCTTGACAGCCCGCTTAGCCAACACTTGCTCCTTTTTAACAAGCGCATATTCGCCGGCAAAGTCCTTGGGCTCGTCCTGATGATCGTACCCGACCTCGAACGCAGCATTGATCTTTTCGAAGTTGACGTACTGGTCCTGAACGATGCTCCTCCAAATGGTTCGGGGAAGTGGATCAACGAGAGCTTGGAGCTGCATGAGGTCGATGACGAGGTCGAGGGATTTGTCGGCTGCAAATGCACGTCGGAGCTTCCAGGTCTCTTTGATATGAGGATCGGCAGTGACCCCGGCAGACAACTGCGCCATGTGGGGCGCAACTGACAACAGGGCTGCCGAAAGAGAGGTAGACGATGACGACGTAGGCAACTGAATACCGAGGATGCGTTCCAGGTCAGCCGAGGTGAATGTAGAACGAGTCGGCTGATGCCGTGCAGGCAGGAGGGAGTGAAGCTTGGCTTGCAGAACACTCCACTCGATGTCTTCAAGGGCTCTCCTTTCTTCATCTTCGCGCCGCCTTTTGTTTTGTGCCAGAAGGGCTGCTCGGTCGGAGCGGAATTTATCTGCTTCCTCAGATGAAAGTCCTTCGGGAGTAGGTTCACGACTTCCGTGTTCGTCCTGAGGGAATCGAGGAGGACTCTGGTTGCCGCCGCGCGAGAGACGACTCTGGACCTGGGAGACATAGTCTTCTGCTTCAGCAGCGGAAGCCCCCGCCTCCCGAAGGCGTTGTAGGAATTCTTCACTGCTGATCTCGTTGTTGGCACACTGGTCAACCAACTTCTGACAAGTGGCGGTACGGATACGAATAGTCTCTGCGTCGTTCGCAGCATGTTCTCCAGCATCACTCATTTGAATGATTTTTAGATGGCGAACTAGAGAGCTGTAGTGACGCGAGAGCACAAGCAAGAAAGCTCAGTCCAGATTTTGCTTCGTAAATTCACTGCGGCGAAGCCGAGAATGAACAGCAAAAATCTGGAGAGGAAGGAAATGATGAGAGGCGCTGCTAAACGCAGAAGCGCGGAGCGCTTACCTTGTGCTGGGTGGTAAAGGCGAAGCCGTGGGCAGCACAAGGAAATTTCCAACGACATATATATTGTCTCGGATCCGGCCTCCGCTAACTCAATAGCACCGAATCAAGACATGCCGATGAAACGGAGGGACAAGGTCGATTGACCTATGGATAGAAGATATGGCGGTGCCATTATAAATTGTTTTTGAGGCGGCGGAGCCGCGTCTCACGCGTCGGGTGGGCGCAGAGGCCTCCGAAAAACCTCCCTACCCCCGGAATCCAATTTTACTCCAATCATTAGCGCACGGGTTTTCGCCCCGCACAGTGCTCTAAGGCCTCTAAGGGTACCCCAAATCCCCCCAAAACTTCTAAGGCTTACTCTAAGGCCCCTCTAAGCCTTAGAGCGGTTAAGGCCTGGTATGTCATGTGTATCAATGATGTAATGGCCAAAAAAAAAAAAAAAAAAAAAATTGAGGCGCGCTTTTTTGCAAGTTGCTTCCAGACGCGTTCAAAGTTTGATTTCATGCCAAATTAGAAAGTTGTAACATGCGAACTTGCGAGCACACATTTGTTATAGCGTCTGTCTACAAGAGACTAAGAAAGTCGTAGAAATTATGAATTATTCTCGGTCTCCATAACCTATAACAACCGAGGTACGAGGTTCCAGTTATAGTGTCTGTTTATAAGAGACTATCCATAACCGGCGTCATCCTCATGGTTGTCGGGCTCGACAATAACTCTATCTTCTTCCACTGGCTCGGAACTTTGAAAACCATCAGAGGAACCTCTCCAGCATCCACTCGACGCTCTGCCTTCTGTTGTTTCTTGATCTTGGATAACGGCGGAATTTCGGTCTTCTTGTCCATTTCAACTCCGGAGTCGATGCCATTTGAGCTGAAGGTCAAGCTGGGGAACGAGGATCTCCTTCAGCATCCCAGGATCTGTGAATTGAGTGATGTCGAAGACCGGGACACATTTTTTGATCTCTGCTATCTCGGTCACCTTCTTCAGGTCAGCTTTTGTCTTCTTCTCGCGGTGCTCCCCCACCGTCTGTCGATCGTGCTCGGCCTGGGCAACTTTCTTCTTCTGACGGCGCCCCTCGCTCGAGATTGCCAGCAGTGTCGTTGTGCTTGTACTGGGACTTGGCATTGATGAATTCCAGCCTCGCGTTGGGGGCCCGGCGCAGTGCAACACGAGCCTGGGCACCCAACCAGCCCTTGTTGGCATCATTCGTGGCTGGCATCATTGCATTGTGCTTCTACACATCTGTCAACTCAGTCCCCAGAATGTCGGAGCCGAATCTCTACCATGTCTCCTGTGCACTCTCTAAAAATTCGACCAGGGCCACCCGAACCTCGTTCCGGGGAAGCGTCGGGAGGAGTGCTTTGAAAGGAAATTTGGTCATTAGGTCTTGCTTTGTGAGTTCGTCTCCACACTGTTGTATGGTACATGCATCTAAATTTCTATGAGGACCTAGGAAAAGAAGAAGAAAGCTGCTTCCGTAGCTGTAAGCGTAAAATTTGCGGCAGGAAAAGCCGGTCACTTTTCGTGTTTTCTTTTGGTGAAAATCTTACCCTCACAACCCGAACTCCGTAAAGTACGAGGTGCGAGGACTCCCAGGGTTCCTACAATATGTGCCGGGACAAAGATCTGCTGATATATGAGCTGGTCAGATGTACCCCTCAGCATCCATATATCTATCCATCCACCCGCACTCCCTGGCACCATCGCACCTGGGCCCGCACCAATCACAAGGGTGTTGTGGGGAGACCACACTCCAGCCCTAAAGGGCATAGGAAGCCAAAGACCGTAAGCTGTATGTACAATTTCGTTCGTAGGCAGGCTATCCATATCTGATCGAGAATTTTCGTGTTGGTACGGCACGCCGCTCGTTTGCCAATGTAAATTCCATCCTTCTAAGAAAGTTTTGACAGTTCTTGTGCCGAAATATTTCACTCGGGACATTCTCGAAGGAGCATCGCGCTATGGGCCTGGCTAGCTATGGGTGAGCTGTGGCTAGATCGGCTAACCGGAGTTAGCCGGCGAGGCTGTGCCGCCGCTGAATCATGATGCAGTGATGTTCAAGTCGGTTCCAACTTTGCAAACGCCAGAGCTTTTAGGGCGGGCCTAGCGGAATCACCGTGACGGAAATGCCTGCGTTGGCGTTTGTCTTCCTCTCCATCTTCTCGTAGACATGTGACAGAGCTGGTTTGAGTCTGCCGCTGCTTGGGTTGAAAAGTGCCGCGGACGGATGACATTGCCCCTGTCTGTTGACCGATGAGTGCCGCAGACAGGCGCTAGATTGCCGCATGACTGCCGCAGACATAAGTGGGACTGCCGCTGCAGCAAGCACGACTGCCGCTGCAAAGTGCCAATTTTTCCGATGCAGAGTGCCGTTAAGTGCCGCTGCAGAATTTTAACTGTGTTTGGCTGCCGCTGACTGCCGCTGCAAGGTGTTACAACTCATGTCTTAACCTCGTGCCCGATGGTCAATTCACACCAGAGTCGATGCTGAAGGATGGATTGAGTCCCCGAGTATGCTTCTGGGTGATCAGAATGCCAAGAACACCGTGTTTGAGGTGAGTTGAACATGTGCTATAAACCTGACTGCCGCTGACTGCTGCTGAAACTGCCGCTGCATGCGGCAGCGGCACTTCGACTGGGAGACTGATTTCTGAGGCCCACTTGGCTGTTATTTAACCACCATGTGGGCGCTAATGAGCCACTCGAACAAGAAATTGACTCATCCAAGTTTAAACAGCGTAACCCATTTTGGGACCCTCAGGAGGATTGGGGCCTTGATATGTCTTGCTTCGGCAAAACGAGGCGCCGCATCTGCCCTTGATATATCGCAATGGAAGATTGAAATGGTCCCGTGGAACTTAAACTTCGAATGGGTTCCCTATCTGGCCACAAAGACCCACACAATTTTATAATTTTATCTATGTACGTCGGATGTCAACATCCTCGACAGACCTAAAGTGAAAGGACCATGAGACCTAAATAAAGCCCGCTAGAAACTCGTGCACAAATGCGCGATTGTTCTCGGTGCCGCCATCGGCACTTCCTCCGCCCAGGCGGCTACGGAAGGTAATCAATCCTCAATCCCCGCTATTAATGACACAAAATCGTTCAACTACGTACAGCTTTTCCCTTCCATCCGTCAATTGAGTGTGTCACTGACAGCTGTCCGTGAAACGAAAGAAGCATGGACGACATGCAACAGTAATGACCTCTCCGCTTGAGACCTTGTCTCAGCTGACTGTGGGAGCTTCATCAAAATTTCATTTGTTTCGCAGCTGAATTGCGTCAGATGTTGGGTTTTCCGACAGTCGGAAAGATTAACTGTTCTTTAAGATTTTGCTCATTCGGCGGTGCCCAACACGTTGCACATGTTGCGTTTTTGCTCCATAAGGCTTAATTAACCCGTTTTCGCTCTCGTGCAGTGTCCCCACGATCTGCTACGGACTGTGCTTATAATATCTTTCTCCTGCCCTCAGCAGTCCAATTTTGGCTCCCTCGGCTTTCTAGCCAACTCCAACCTCGCCACATCTGCGCTTTTAAACCTCTCAAAAGAGCCGTCGGCGGCCTGCACTGCCATTCTCTTCCTTCCTTCCTCCCCCCACCATCCCCGCAGCAATCCTCGCCCAGCCGCCTCGCTTGCGATGAAGAACTGTGGCTTCAAGACACTACGAAGTCCCACTCATTCGCTTGCTTCCCCCCATCACCATCTCATCCTTCACCAGCCGCTCTCCATGTCTCAACGCTTTTCTTGGCTGCTTCACCTCAAAAGGGCTTTCCAACGACAAGGCAAGTGGCCTTTAGTTCGCGATTCGGACCTCAAATCGGCTCCTCGCATGAAGCCCCGATAAATTGCTCACTTCGTGTTCTTGGTCGCATTTCAACATTCCTACACAACCCTGGGTTTGCTCTCTTTCTCAAGCCCATGGATATCGGAGCCTGTCAACTATTACCTGCTTGCGTCCCTGTGAAACCCACTCAAGTTCCACTCCAAGTACCGGCGGCGGCTGCCAAAAGTCAAAGAATGCGAGGCACAAAAGATGGATGTCCAAGTCGGGATCAGAGATGTTTCGCCGAAGACTCACCAATTAAATGGGATCGGTTCGGCTCGGCGCTGCTATTTCCTTTACATGGGCGCCATATGCACAGATATCAGACAATTGCCAGTGAACACAACAAAATGGTACTTGAGGGCCCGCCTCGTGAAGGATCTCAACAACATTAATCTCCGATGCAGCACCTCGAGCTGTTCAAGAGGAAAATCAACGAAAATCTGAGTTCAACTTCTTTAGGTGAAGTTGCAACAGCTGCATTGTTGAGTGTGTCGTTGCCTCACCACATGATCCTCGATCATCCCTCTGAGCGATTGATGAAGAAGGAACGCGCGCAGAGGAGTCGCAACGCATCATGTCTCGATTCTACCAGCCTCGAGCTCTAGCAGAGTGGCAGAACTAGTGCTTGAAGCAATTCATGTTCAATTTGAAGTGGAAGGAACCTAAGTTCTCGACTGGAATTCAAAAGCAGGGTGGGAGTTGCGACATATCTACAGGTCGTTTTGTGACATCGACACCCAAAAGAGGCGACGTGAGAAGCGCAATGCTGTACGTATTCGTCCAAAACCGTTTATTCAATGGGCGCTCCTGATCGCGACTTTTAATATGCGCAAGCCAGGTGCCACGGTGTCACCGCTCTCGCCTGCACGCACTCTCAGCCCTTACACCGCTCTTCAGGCGCCTCCGCCCATTGAGCCGCAGTACCTCGAGGGCGACGTAGATATGGCCTCCGCACGGTACGTCTCTCTCGCGGACCTCACCGGACCCCCGAGTCACGACGGCGGCGAATCCGTCCCTGGGCGCTCAAACTCAAAGAGACGGGGCGTGAAACAGGAGCTGACGGGAGCAGACGGGCCGCTGAAGCGCTTCAGGGGTAGGGGTAGGGCGAAGGCGGCGAACCACAGGAACACAGGCAGCGCGGCGGATGCGCTCCGCGTAATCACGGAACTCAGCTTAGTACGGACGGGCTCAAATGGCCCCCTCAAGGCCGCGTCCGAGACACCCAACCCCCCCTACGGCGGCGCGGTGTATGAGCGGGAGCAGTTCTCAGTGGCGTTATCTTCCTCCGATACCGCCGCCTTCCCGCCCGCCGCCCGCACTCCCGGCACGGCCTCCGATTCTATCCCTTTCCCCGCGCCCATGCCATCAGCTACGTACTACAGGTGAAGCAATAAAACGTTACCGCTACCTGTACCCGTGCCTAATCTCATCAAGACGAGTCGCGGGCGGCATGTGCCCGTAGACGCCCAGCGGATGGGGCCTCGCGCATTTGTGTGCGTCGTTGAGGGTTGCGGAACGGCCTTCGTGCGCCTTGAGCATTTGAAGAGGCATGTGAGGGGTATACATACGTATGAGAAGCGTGCGTGGTGTTCCTGTCCTCTTTATTTTCTGGCGCTGAGCGAGGGGTTTTTGCAGCACATACATGTCGGTATGAAGGGTGCGGCAAGGCGTTTGGTCGGAGGGATAACCTCGCGCAGCACTCACGGATACATTTGCACGGTGCGTGAGGGCGGTTCTGGGTCTGCTTGCACAACTGCCTCTTTTCTTTGAGCTCGACATATATGTAACTTACCACCACCGATAATCTACGTGTTCCTTGGATTCCTTCTGATAAGATTTTCGGACAAGGAACAAATCTGAAGATAAAAAGCGCAAAAAAGAAGTGGAAAATTAATTACCGCCACAGTTTGTACACTACTCGACTGCTCGATATCCTCCTTGTCATCAGGGCCCTCTTACTCTTACTTCATTACAGTACGCTACATCCCGGATTGGACGGGCGCACGTTTCAAACTAGATGCGAGAAAGCTCTGACGGACCGTGGAGGAGCTGCGTGATGGTCTGCGGAATATGTAGGTACGGAGATTTGAGGAAGCGGTGTTGGATTTAAACACTTCACTGACTCCTCAATCACGTCCCTTTCGAACCAGGTGTCCATCTGCTTGTCTATGACTTCCCTCTTGGGAAGTGAAGCGGAGTACATGGGCCCTGTGCCTCACTATCAAATGGTTTAATTCAGCCGAGAGCAGGAGGGATAAGGGAGCACTAGACACATTTAAGGTTTGAATAGATCCCACGAGATATTCACATTTTGAACCCCATGCCCTGGAATGGCATTTTGAATCACATGCTTCATAATGGCATTTTGAACACTATTGAATGGTTTAATTCACATTTTGAACCACATGCCTCGAAATGCCATTTTGAATCACATGCTTTGTAATGGCATTTTGAACACTATTGAATGGTGTAATTCGCATTTTGAACCACATGCCCCGAAATGCCAGTTTGAATCACATGCTTCATAATGGCATTTTGAACCCTGTGCCTCACTATCGAATGGTTTAATTCAGCTGAGACATGGCATCAGTCCATCAACTGGACACGACCTTTGGCACAAGTTTTTGGAGACCGGTTCCACCTCGAACCTCCCTCGCTCTGAACGGCCAGCAAAGCCCAGCACCTCAGAGAAGGACAGGGCAGTCCAGCATGTCACCCAGAACCGCCGAAAACCTTTTCGCGACATCGGGAATGAGTTGGAACCAAACGTCAGCAAAACAACTGTTCGTGTCGCTGTGGCCAAGCAGGGCTTCCACCATCGTGTCGCGGAAAAACAAAAGGCTGGACTGGGCGCAAGAAATGGTGGCCAAGATGCAAGATGGGATGCCCAAGATCAAAGAATCGAAAGACGCCGACGAAAGACGTGAGATCCCAAAGACGAAATTGAACTTTTACTGATGGAGGTGTGACCGGATAACGAAGGCAAAGGCGAAGGACGGTGGACCAATCGCAGCGTCGCCAGGCGAAGGAAACGTCCGGTTTTGACGCAGCCTTCAGCTGCAGTGTACTATCTCCGCAAGATGCTATCTCCGAGAAGCAGTGTGAAGCCTGGGGGCGAGTTCCTAGTTATCTGGTCACCGTCCGACGTCACCGCGGCGCAGAATCCACCTGTTGGCTGCACGCGAAGAGGCTGGTGAGCGAGCCGGGGATTGGGTGGAGAGCTAAGTACTCACAGCTGACTGTGTGACGGCTGTGCGGAGGATCGTCCCACGCCGACAGACAGGTAAGCAGCTATTCCCGACGATGTATAGCTCCGTCCACGTAGATCCATCACGGCGGCGCCGGCAGGTGTCTCCGAGCGAGCGATCCATGTGGGGTGGCGTGGGGACCTAACTTTATAATAGGTTTCAATTCAGTCCAGCTGTCATCTGCTAAGCTCTGCCTGCCTCGCACAGACAGAGTGTGCGAAATATCAACCTTCAACGAAGCTTTAACGCCGAACTCCGAGTCGTCCCGGGATGCACGTTCCTTCCTCCCGGGGTTAGTTACCTATACATAAAGCGTTCAATGTTCATCCCGGCGGCAACAACATGGAGAACTGCCCTCTCCCCCTTCTCTAATATGGCTACCTTAAACCTTCCTGAGAACGCGGCTGGTGAAGGCCAGGTCCGCACTTGCAAATGCGTACCCCCGATGAGAAAGCTTGTCGTTTGCATCGATGGTACTTCCAATCAATTTGGGCCCCAGGTGTGTGCTACCGTTGCAAAGGCCATTCGTCAATTCATAAATCTCGCTCCAGAACACTAATGTCGTCGAGCTCTACAGCCAGCTCATCAAGGGCGAACAGCTCACCTACTACGACAGCGGTATCGGAACAGTGGCTCGGTCATCCTTCACATCGCCGGGGACAGCTATGAAACAATGGATCGACACCAAATTGGATCTAAGCCTTGCCCTGTATGCTTCGCGCTTTGTCACTTGGTCAATATTCTGAGCGTGATGCTTACAGCAACATCGAGAAAATCATTTTACGCGCATATCAATGGCTGTCAAACCACTTTAATGAAGACGACACAAAAGCAGACCAAATTTATCTGTTTGGTACGCGGCTCAATCCTGAATACCCATTTTTCTCATCCGAGGCAGGCTTCTCTCGTGGGGCCTACCAGGTCCGTGCGTTGGCGGGAATGATAGCGACGGCGAGTAAATATGTTGCTTAAGATATTTCTTCGCTGAGCATTCATCAATTAGGTCGGTCTGCTACTCCCTGGAAATGACGCACAAATTCCTTTGTCTGTATCTTTCCATGAATATGTAAATCAAACATTCACGATTGTTTTGCAGTGCATATGAACTTTATGCAAATCTGCGGGGAGTAAAACCTGACGCCTGGAAGATCAACTTCAAATCAACATTTTCAAGAAAGCATGCAAGGGTGCATTTCTTGGGGGTGTGGTATGTTTGACATTATTCTGATGTTCCATGCAGTAATTCATAATTACGTCAACAGGGGATACAGTCGCTGCTGTTGGTTTCGGTCACAAGACCCTACCCAGAGTGCTGGGCCTCCCCGACCATGTTTGCTTCGTCCGTCACGCCTTAGCTTTAGACGAACGCCGGCGGGCCTTTCTACACCTTCCCATCGATGACAAAGGGTCCACCTCCCCCTCGACCCCTACCGCTTCAAGCCCAGATGAGACACATATAAAGGAAGTCTGGTTTGCGGGGACACATTCTGACGTGTATGGTGCTTACAATGGGAGCGAACTCCAGCTGACTATTTGTTCATTCACAGTGGCGGGGGCAGCAGACTCGATGTGGACCTTGACTCTGGCAATATTTCACTGACTTGGATGCGGCAGGAAGCTCAGTTAGCTGGCCTTCAAATATCGACACCAGGTCTCCGCTTGCGTGGGGTAGACCTGGAAGGTGTACCAGAGAAATCACTGAAAGGCAAATGGTGGTTCCTCCGGTTGCTTTTCGTGGGGCGACCCAAGCGTCAGATTCAACCCGGCCAGAAGATGCATTTTTCGGTCCGCTTCAAGAAGGCGTCTTACCAACCAGCTGTGACCCTCCCCAAGCGACACTCTGAACACCTGAAAGCGAAGCCTTTGATATGGGCTGACACGCTTAGTCCGACTGGGGTCGCCGGCCTTCCCGACGCTGACTGGGAGAAAGGCATCTTTGATCCTAGACCGGCCAAGATCATGTTGAAACATCTCAAGTCGGAAAAGCAGCTCGAATTTGTCCATTACATAGCCTTTCTGGCGCAATCTCGTGTGTCCACTGTCTTTTGCGTAACTTTGATGGGATGGCTGAACCTAGTTGACTGACATAAGCTGAAGGCCAACATTCAATCTCGCAGGTACCGGACGTGCAGGAAACACTGCGTACGCTACTGGGCAGTCTAGATTTCGGGGTCCAGATGAGTGCTCTGGTGGCGCTTCTTGAAATTGGTGGTGCAGGGCAGCGTGCGTCGACTTTGATTTCCTTCCGGCTCAGTGCCACAGCTACTTGCAGCGCCCGGGTCCGACCATCTTGAGAGGTTTTGGGATCTGCTGAAATCTGAGGACACACATCTGGATGTGCGATGTCGTTTCCTCAGCTATCTAGGTTTGTTTTACAAGCATTGTACGTCGGTTTTCATTGTCTTCATGCGGGGTGTTTATTTACACTTACTTTCATAGCCGAGATGAGGGCTATTATCCTAAACAACATTATTCCAACGATCCAGGACATCTTGACAAACGAAAAAACAGCTGAAATCCTGAAGGCCGCGTGTGTGAAGGCCTTAGACGCAATTCAGACTGTAGGATCGACTCTTCCGAACGTCTCCAGTGGTGATATGTCAGGTAGCGGCATCAATGTAATCGTACTTTCCGGACCTCGGCTGCCGACCTTTTAGCTGAAGCTCAAGGTGTTCCTAACACCGAGTACCAAACTGCTACAGGACGACTATTCGAACTCAGGTCCGAGGCAACTGTAGTGCTGCGCGACATAGGTAACGTACTCGAATCGGCAATAGCCATTTCCTAATCTCGATAGCTTAACCTTTCACAGGGTCGGTGGCGACTGTTTCTCATAGCAGGAGGGCTTCATCCCCGTTTGGCATTGGCATAGGTGATGCACTCGGCATTGGTATAGGTGTACTCGGAGCAGAGTCAACCTCTGGTGCGGCTAGCAGACTGCTCAATCGCTATGAAAAGTAGGTTGAAGTGATGCGACGGTGGTGAATGGTACAGCCACGCAGCGGTAGAAAATATATATGTCTTTCCGCCCCTCATTTAATGACGGTTAGAGACCTCCCTATAGGCTCACTTTCTTTTGCAGGATGTTCTTATCTTACCAGCGAGCAAAAGAACTTGAGCTTCAGGGATGATTGGTTGATCAACCAACAGTATAGACCAGGCTTTAATGATTGCCGAATTTCCTGCGAAACATACCCATAGTACGAGCGTATGGCGTAGGGGGTGTACGGGGTTCCACGAGTTATTCGGAAGCGGCAACGCACTTTGGCGGAAGTGTCAGTCACTTGGAAGTGGCACCGAGGTTTGGCGGATATGAGACGATTCCAGGGCTGCGGGAGAGACTGAATGCAGGTGTGTTTGGAGATGGGAGAGACACGATGCAGTTGCACGCGATGCGAGCGACTGAGAAATGTGGCAGAGCTCACGCAGCGTTCGGCGGCCGAAGAAGAAACCACGGCGAAAAGGGCGAAGAAAGACCAGGGCGAGAAGAAAAGGGATGGAAAGTGACAAGAAAAAAAGGATGGACAGCGATGAAACCACGCATCGCGCCGAGTGCGTCCGCGTCGGAATGAATGAATGCCGGGCTGGAGAAAGGATGTTGCACTTAGCACATAAGTTATGTTTACTGAGAAGCCCACGGGTGGGACTGAGCTGGAGTCCGATACGACAGATGTTACCGCTTCTCCCGACGGGACTCCCGTCACAGGCGAGCAGATGCTGAGCGAATTGGTATCCAGCACCCTGTCCAACCACGACAAGATCACACAAGGGCAGGTCGCCCAGTATAACGCGATCCGCGGCATGCTATCACTGAATAGGCCGCTCCTTCCGTTCCGCATCACCGTAGAATCGGCGAACCCCGCGAATCACCCGTTCTAACTTGCCAACTCGGGAATTGAACGGGTCCACGGGGAGTCCACAGGTATATCAGAGAGGCAGCCAGATAACTTAATTAATAACTCCCCACTCTGTGTGATTTAAAATTGTGGTCTAGGAAATCCTACTCTGTTCTTTGTTTTGTGATTGAGAATGGTGCTCTAAACCTAGGTCATGGTTTCCAAAATGGCAGCCATTTGAAATTGAATGCAGCTCTATTGCATCAGGTCATGCTTTTCAAAATGCCCACCATTTGAATGCACCTCCATTGTGCCAGGTCATGCTTTTCAAAATGCCAGCCATTTGAATGCAGCTCTATTGTGTCAGGTCATGCCTTTCAAAATGGCAGCCATTTGAAATTGAATGCATCTCTGTTGCGTCAGTGACACAGCATTGACGCGCATTGGTGCGGCAGTGACGCGGTGTTGGCTCGCATTAACGCGGAGCTTGATGCGGCATTGGCGCGGCGAGTACCCATGGGTGGGGCTCACCAAAGGCTCTCTAAACAATAATTATAGGCTCCTGATAACATGTCCATCAAGTTGGGCAAGATAAACGATTGCATACACTGACTCTCTCCCCCAAAGTATACATCTCAGGTAGACTATCCATCTATGTATCTCCAATTCTGATCCATATCCTACAAGGAGTCTTCCCAAACCCTAAACCAATTCTCTCTCTGTGTAAAACTATGGAAAAGGACTGGATACGGCTTCAACAGTTGCCGCGGCAATGCCGCGCCGGTGCCGCCTCAGTGCGCGTCAGTGCGCGCCTGCCGCGTCAAAATCTCCAGTTCCGCGCCAAGTGCGCTGGGTGATGTAGCCGTTGGCCAACAGCATGTGATGGGTAGAAGATGGAGCGGCGGCGGCGGCGAGCCAAATGCAAGATGATGGTTGGGAATAGATGGTGGTTATCCGGAAAAGCTGCCATTGCCGAGTGCCGCGAATTCTGCGGATAAAGTATCCGACACGATGACGTCAGGGCCAAAGGGGTTTACAGCCGGCGGTTCGGGTGCGCTAATGGGCGCAGGACCGAAAACGGGTGCGGGATATTGTGGCATCGCGGCGTTGTTCCCAGGGGCGTGCATGCTGGAATAAATCCCGTTGAATTGCTGCTGCTGTTGGGCCGCCGGATTCCACAGCATGGTTTGCTGGCGCGCGATAGTCTGGGGCGCCGGGAGGAATGATGTTTGGGGGTGAAGGATGGTAGGCGCGGGCACGGTAGGTAGGTAGGTAGGTAGCATTACACGGCACGGTCCCGCTCAGGAACACCGGTTTCCAGGAAGTGTCCCGATGTACACACACTAAATAGCTACATCATTGTCCCTGGGCCCATCTGAATCCTAATAGCCGAGCTCACGAGCGAAGCAGCCAGTCGAAACTTCAACACCCCGCCGCGGTAGAACTAAAAGAACCCAAACAAGCAAAATATGAAGTCAGCACATCAACACGGTTAGCACGGCAAGTCAAGTAACTACATGAACACAGAAACATCGGAGAGCACCTTTGGGACTCCAAACGTAGCGACTTAAGCGGCCGACAGGTTTGTAGAAACATAGAGACAATGGCCTCGTGGTTTTCAACTCTTGTCAGATGCCGCAAATTACTGTGGCTTGGTTTGGGATATCGTCCATCGGGGGCATTGACATTTGTGTAATGAGTACTGAAGTGCATTATCTCGGTTGTGTGTACATAGTGCAACTATGGCGGGGTGATGAAGTACTGAATTATTTCATTCAAATCGACAGTCACGCGTTACGGACCCCTCTGTCGATGTCGAATATTGGTCGATGTCACGCGTCACGAAGGCTTTTGTCGAACCTCCAACAAGCCGTCACAAGTATCCTCCTCCCCCCCTAGAGCGCAAAATTTCCGTAAGATTGTCGAAATTTTGGAGGGTGTCACGCAAAAACTCGGCCGTTGTCGAAATGTCGAATAGGTAAATCCGGTCACGCGTCACCCCCCCTGTCGATTTGAATGAAATAATTCAGTATTTGATTACAATGAAGCTAGCCTGAATTTCCCTGATGCTGACGACGATGCGACATGAGCCCGGTTCATTGTTTGGCAGTTAATGTTCTCATCATATCTTCAACAAATCCAACGTCCACAATAGTGCACCGTGCAGTGCGTGCTCTGGCTTTGTACTTAGCACTACAGTCGTTTGCATAATTCTGTGAACACGCGAATTTTTTTTCGCGCCATCACGTGCACAATGCCGAGCGCGCCGAAGCTTCGGGCCTGTACTCAAATTATTCTGGGTCCCATTTCCTGTCTCTCCTAATGTTCTGCATTAATGGGAGCAAGCCCAACCCAAACCAACTCTCAGGGACTATGATTTGGGGCTTCCGAGGTCCCCGATCACCACGTGATAGCGCGAAAAAAAAATCGCGTGTTCACGGAATTATGCAAACGACTGTAAGCAGTCAATAATACTGTGTTCCGTTGTGTCGGATCAGAGCCGAAGTGGCTGTGTTTGGCTGACAGCCGCTGACAAATTGACATGAAGGAGCAGAGCCGCAGGAGAGGGCGTCGACGAGCAACGGCGGCGGAACTCCAAGTAGTTGGGAACAAAACCTGCTCCACCACGGGATGCCCATTGCATCACGCATTGTGGAGTTGAAGGAAGTTAAATGGTCAAATTTGAGCTGGATGCTCGCACATGAAAGTGGATGTTTTTTTTTTTTTTGTACTTTTTCTCCTTCCCAGCAACATTTGTCCAGATGGGATGGGCTCGTATAGATCACTCTCAAGACCTCTGTGGCATCTTTGGCCAACAGAGAGGCTGAGAGGACTAACGGCGGACTTCGACATTGGAGATGATGGTGGTCGTAGGAGTAGGCCCCGGGAAGCTCCTGCAAAGGATGGTCCGGAAAATTTGCCAAATTTGGCCTCAAAAAGCCACTTTCCCTGGGTGATTCGGTCTCGAAAAGCCACTTTTCGGACAAGGGTTGTCACGTGTGATTTTTTCGAAAAAATCCCAAAAATCCAAAATTTTCGGACGGAGCGGAAGGTATGTGTGATGCAGACTGGCGGCGGTCGTTGGGGCGATTTCGGGTGGTTGCCACGAGACGACGCCAGCAAAATCCCAATTGGGACAGTTTCGCAAAATTTTCTCCTCGAAACTTGCTCGAAAAGCCACTTTTTGGGACAAGGGCGGCCAGATTTTAGCCTCAAAAAGCCACCTTCTGGACAAGGAAATGGCAAATTTTCGCTCCGAAAAAGCCACTTTTTCGGACCATCCCTTGCATGAGCTTCCCGGGGCCTGTAGGAGTGCAGCAGCAGGATCAATACGCTGGTATGTTGGCATATGCGAATTGTTGTGGCAGCGGCATAGGTGCGTAGATGATTTACGGTGATGGGTACGGGATAGCGCTTGTGGATGCGACAGCGGGGGATGACACGATGGGTGACGAAGTGTGGGAGTTTCGCGGAGCGGGGGGTGCATGATCGCCGTCCACGTCCTCCACGTGCTGCCGCTCCCGCCTATGACAGCTCCACGCACTCCTGGGATGTCACGGAGAAGAATCCCCTTATGCTGAACGGTGTTGTCCGCGCCGCTCGACCAGGGTACCCCTGGCGCGCGTGGAATGAAGTCGCCTACGTCGGACTTGATTCCCGGAGGGGCGGGATCCGCGGTTCCGGCCGTGATGATCAGTTGCACGTCCTCAACGACCCAGCCCGCCTGTAGTCTCTCGTAGACAGACACTACAAACAATCAAACCTCGTACCTCGGTAGTTTGTAGTCTGTTGATCAGCTTGATTGTTCGATCGCTCGCCACCCTTATTACAAATCATCAAATTTCCCAAGGATTGAACTATGGCTTTCCACGCGTTTTCAACCTATCTAAAGTTGCAGTAGTACTCATTGACTCGAAGCCGTCGACTTCTCCAGCGAAATCGTGGTGATATGGTGAAAGAACGACGATGCCGGATTTTGATGGCCCGGCACAGGGGAACAGCCGCGAGTTCAGTTCTCATGAGCACAGAGCGAAAGAAAAAATTCTGAAGAGACAGTTTGGTTACATAAGGTATTATATCGCACTCTCTCTGCGGAACTTCATAGAAAACGCTATCTGGAGCAGTGGACACTCTTGGGTGAAATTCAAACTCCGATGATTGGTAATAAGGTCGGCGAGCGATCATCGGGCGCGCGGTAAACTACAGACTAGCCCGCCTGCGGTCTTGCAACGAGCCCCTTCAGGAACTCCATTGCGAACGCCCACGTGTCGTCTGCAACCTCCAGTGTCAGCCCCATCTGGGCCAACCGAGTTGAGACGGCCAAGTCGGTGAGATTTTCGATCGCATCCTCTGGCCACGGCTGCAAATTCTCTACAGAGGTGATCGCCAGTTTGTTAGCGACAACATCTGCGCGATATGCTCCGGGAAGGGCGAGTACAGTAAACACCGCTTTGGCTAGCGCGTTGTACTTCTCGCGCTTTGGGGCGTTCTATCTAACCTTTGGGCTTGCGGAAGCTTATAGCCTCCCAACAAGTAGGCCGCGAACTAATCGCATATTCACGGTGCCGTAGTCATCCACAAATGGGCAACCCTCCGGCGCCGCATAGCGTGCTTGAATGTGTTGGAGGTTACAACCACTAGACTACTCGCGCGAGTAGTCTAGTGGTTATAACCTCCAACAAAATATGGAACCCTTATCTAATGGGTTGGCTGGAAGGCCGCTGGATCGAGCATTCAACATGTCAACATTGATATTGATGCGCACGGACCATCCACATGGTTCGCAGCTCGCTTGACTTGCGCCGATACCGTCGTTGTTACCAAAGACAAGCACACAATAAACATATTCTTGACGTTGAGAATGCCGAGCAAGGACGTTCTCATCGTGTATTTATTTCTCTTGCGCGATGGGTAAAATACTTCGCCTGCGAGGTCATGAGTTCGATTCTCGCCAGAAGCACCATCTCATTACAATTTAGTCGCTTTAATAGAAAGCCTTGTAAAGTAGTCAGTAACAATCCAATGGATCTTTACCTTCGTTAGAAATGGTAAGTAAAGTAATATAATTGAAAATGCCCACTACTGGAATAAGAAAGTGGTTCAATTTTTTTGTCAGAGGAAGATGGTTTTTCGCCATGAAACCAGTGAAAATTCAGGTCTCCCCGACCTTGGATGCAAAGTTTGTCCTATTCCATCTTGCTATAATCATTAGAGCTCAGAAAATATTCCACAACACGGTTCGCCGGCGGTTAACTTTTCTGCGCGCCTCTCGCCGACGTTGAGCGAGGTGGATGCAACTTTAGGTTCGAATTAGCGAGCAGAAGCCTCTGTGACAAAGGCACGGGTCGAATATACTTGTTAAAGTTTATATAGTGAAACGACAGCTACCAAGCTGCAGAGAAGCTGTAAGTAGCTGCGGTCGACAGACTTAGAAAGATGGATAAATGAGTGGCAGAGGTTAATGAACTCATGGACGGTGGCTGCTTGAATAGGTTATTAAAGATGTAGGTCAAGAAAATTATCAGAGTGTTGATACCACCCAGGATGGTGAATTAGAACCGACGTGAAAGTGGGACCAAACGCGTATGTAGCGCAGGAAGATGACTCAAGGGAGAAAGAAAATGTCGCTCCATTTATGTAGCTCCACCCGCCGGAACACGTGCTCCACACGGACGAATTTATCAGGATGTGAGTTGACTCAATCATTGGCGGTGCTTCAAATGATGGGCGGACACTTGTCATCAATCTGCGGTGGATTCCTGTTGTCCCCCGTGTTCAGGAATTCCAGAAACAGGGTTTGGTGGAGGAACGAAAATTTCCATGGCGGAAAACGACCACATGGAAGATGTCCGGAAGCAAAGACCGTGAAAGATCCATTGCTTTCACATTTCCTCTTGCAGTCTTGAAAGGTGCAACCTGTCGGGGCAGAAAATAAAACCCAATTTTTGGGTGTGGGTGATGAACAGACAGAAACGCAAAGGATCTTTGACCTTTCGCAGACGCGAGGGAAGTGGCCTTTGCCGCCGCACTTGTGGCATTTGGCATTTTTCGACGGCCGGGACGGGAACCAGCGTCCAATCCTGACTGAATAATCTAGTCTGCATTTTCGTGCCTCTCGGGTCGTTTCACGGCGAGGTATGTAATTTCTATGCCGCAGCGCGCGGTCGTAGTGAGTTTGCATCGTATCAAATCTTTCCCATGCCGAGGGCAGATTGACTTGCGCAGAACCGCGCAAACGAGAGTTGGCGGAGGGCGCGCAAAACTAAAAGGTATTGTAACTCTTTATCACCACTGAGATCATTTCCAAGATTAAGGGATCATGGACACGACTGAACACGTTTCGATATGCCTCCGTTGTTGCTACCCTCGTATATAGCTGTACCATTTTCGAATTTCCTGCGCGTTTGTGAGAGTCCACTACTATAATTTCGTTCAATTCAACCGTCGCGCGAAAAGCCATTCTGGACCCTTTGAAGTCTAAAATTGCCTATGCTTTTCAACAATTGCATCTCAAGAGATCCACATGTGTTCAATGTGCGATGCTGGAATTTTTTGGTGTTATGATTGGTAATAGCCTGTGGAATTTCAAACAGGACTGCCACTTCAGATTTTTTACCCGTGCACTTCTCGTTGAAACCAAAAGCTTATATACGAAAGGGGGGGGCTCGGGGGAAATCAGGGCAGATTCAAAGGAGAGGCAATGACTGGTTCAAGGAAGAGCGCAAGTCAGAAGAATATCGGTGTAAACGGTCATAAATCAGCAAGAGGGCGCGGGATGAAGATCGAAAATCAGCGCACACAGTTTCTGACATCATCGGCTATCGCTGCCGAAGGCAAAGGAAGGGCACACCTAAAAATCCGACGATAGCCTGCCAAAAACGGAAGAAGATTATCGTACGGAAGATACAAGCAAGAGCTCAACGCTGAAAATGAGGACTAACCAGCCAGTCACTCGGCCGGACCGTTTGAAGTTTGATAAACAACTCAGTATACATTCTCTTCGCTCGTACACGAAGAGGAGACGAAGGGAAAATCAACATGCGGGCCACCGAACGCGAGAGACAATCGAAGATAAAGCAATGAGAACTCAGAAAATGTTAGTGGTAAGCGAGATTCGCGGGATTTGGGAAAGGGCGACGGCTGGTGGCTGAAACATGGAGGCACCGAGGTCCAGTTCAGGTTCAGCATCAGTTCTGAACCTGACCGCGGCGACAGTACCTGCCCAAGCTCTACACATGACCCCAACCTTACCTGGCAAGATTGATAAGTTAGGACCCTTCGCAATCTGCGGTCAAGCACCTAATCAAGACGTCGTAACACCAAAATTTTCCTCCCGGCATTCAAGAGGTCCTCCCCTTTCCACACCCTCGAACCGTATGCATGAGACACGAACGAAGATTCATTCCAATCACTGTGCTAGAAGCGCGTCGGCGGCCCTACTCGCGGGCAAGATGGCTCCAGAGCACGTAATGTGCGCGATATACTGTTGAGGACTACACTACACTGGTAGCGTCCATTATAAACGTCGAGGCTAATTATTACAGAACCTCGCGCCTGCTGTGCTTACACTGAATGGCACAGACATGAAGCAGTGCGAGATGCTAAATTGTCCTGCAAAACCGAGCCCTTATATACGTTTTCGGAAAGTCATTCCCGCCCCGCTTCGGCTTTCGGGAATATATGTTGGTCCCGTTGTTTGGAAGAGATCAACATTGTTAATGGGTTGCCGCTCGGCTTCGGGCTAATGGATGCTGCCATGGGTTCTGCTCATGGAATACGTTGGATTTCAACACTCTTACGGGATAACCCGGGCAGAATTGCTGGCTGGCCAGATGTGGTCGAGAGCCGCGAGAAATTGTATTTCCGTCAGTTGTCTGGCTATTTTTGATTCGCTGATACTTTTGTCTGGGTCTGCAATGAAAGTCGAGCGCCAGCAATGACTTACATCACGCAGGTATAGTGGCGGTTCAAAAGCCCTAAGGCTGATTTATCATGGGATTTACAGCTAAGGGCGGAACTTAAGGCGTGGGTGATTTTTCATCGAATTTTGACGTTTTCACCAGAACGGCTACTACAAGCTTAGTTCTTACCCTGAAAATATAGCCAATACTCACTGTGACCAAAAGTAACCGGAAATTTGGTTTTGAGAGTTTCTGTCTCAAACTTTTCGCATTTCTGTGGTCAATTTATCAATCTATGGTTAATTCGGCGTAGATTGACGCATTTGGACCTGAGAGTCTGGGAAGAGAGGACGGACAACAACCCCTAATCACGTTCTTGCGGACTCGAAATTTTCTGTCTTGACTCTGTCTTCCATATGCTGAGATTATAGTAACGGGATGGGAATTGTAGTCTCGGATAGATCTACTCAGAATGAAAGCTGCATTAGTGCCAGCTCAAAGTGAGGTGGGTAGAAGAGAAGTTAACGGAGAAATGTGTAGGTCGGAAAACACCGCCGTTTTGAATCGAGTACCTAGCGGGATAATAGATATAAGTGGTGAATTTTCTAGGATAGGACATGCACAATACTTTCGTCACTAAAAATTTCGGTAGGCTAAGATTTGCGCTCAGGCTGGAATCCTACCCTGGATGGAGCTGAAGTCAGCGCAGGATCGAAAATTGAAAGAAGGGATCCCAGCAACGTTTTATATCCTTGTCTATGCGTAATTCAGCGGAGCTACGGCAATCCCCGTGAACGAAACTGCGTTGATCGAAACGTGATGATTTTTTTCGGCCTCGCCAAACTTGTGTGCAAAGAGTATAAGAGAAAATGAGCCCAGAATTGAAAAATTCAAAAAAAAATTGTACAACAGCACGTTTTGCCCAGAACCAGTGCAGATGTCTGAGAGGATTTCCCTGGACAAGATCTTGATTTGAGAGGGAGTGAGGTCGGCGGCCAGAGCGAGGTTCGGCGACTCGGCGTTTCCAGAATACATTTTGCGAAGGCAGAGTGAGGGGTCTCTGGTTGGCTATCTAATTTAATTTATTTATTTATTCATTTTTGTTCCATTTGACCTTAATCCGTCCATCCACTTGTTCCGCTTCTCACGCCTTCTACAGGCTACCGGTTAACTACGATTCTCCTACCTATCATCTATACAAAGTTAGTAGAGTTGATTTCGGGGACTTCTCAACTTCTGAAAAAAGATTGGGGCGGGACTAAAAAAGGGGCGGGATTCAGTTTGTAAATGGGGCGGGACCTGTTTATAAATGGGGCGGGACCTAAATATATCTTGCGGGAATCACTGATTTCCCCGCAAAACAATCTCACTGATTATCGTTATCTTTTTAGCGCGGAAGGCGCCAAAAGACCTAAATTTGGGGCGGAATGTAAATAATATAATGAACAAGATGCGCCGCCGCTTCGCTCCGGCAACTCATAATACGAGGAAGCAAAAGTGAAATGAATTGAATCAGGGTACATACTGCGAAAATATAATATAACGGCATAGAATGCATAATGCTGGCACCATTTGAATCCAGTTGAACCCGAGAAGTAGACATCTACAGAAAGGGTTCAAGACTTCGAGTTGAGGTGAGCGTCAACCAGTGGTACAAAATCTCAACAATCTTTGAGGAGTCGAATCCACCGAGTCAAAGGCAAAATACTCGCTGTGTCAAAAAGTAACCGGAAATTGATCCGCCATATGCGATCACATGATGTGAAGGCTTCCATACCGGATCACCATATACCTACGGATATTAGTAACAGATCTAGCACTTTTTTTGAGCTGAATCGACGTTGTATTGCTCTCTCCAGACTAAAAAAGATCAGGGACACATATTTGAACTCACTCATTTTAGACAACCGCTCATATGAAACCTTACAAGAAAAATTGCTAAAGCCTAAATTGACAATGAATCGTCCAGGAATAAGCAAACAAAGCTCCTCGGTATACTCGTTATGGAAAAAAGTGATGGACGCCGAGTTTTGGGGCCATATCTCCATGATGGAGCATTGTTTTGACACAAAACCAAATATAGGGCGGATGTACAGACTGGTGGAACATTTCTACCATATTGATGGGATCAATTTCTACTGATTTCCCATTAATAACCGCTCAAATCGCAAATGGTATTTCCAACTGACTCCAGAAATTTTTTATGGAAAATGTGAAAAGGCCAGATTGTAGTGTTCGTTGATTCAAATGAATCCACAAGTTAAACCATCTTGAAATCTGCATCTGTTCATGAGCTATGAAGCCTAGCCATTTTTCACTTTGGCCCTGTTTTGATGGGAAATCAATGTTTTTTGATAGCATCAATATGCTACAAGTCTTCCACCAGCCTAGTAGATCTCCCTCATATCCAGTTCCAACCACCAAAATATCCTTCCATCACAAATACACGTCCTCAAAATCCAGCGTCCATCACTTTTTTCCATAACGAGTATCCTACCTTCATCAACTCTCTACTTCGGCCTCGGTTTGCCCAGACAAATTGGGCCGGAACATTGAGTGCAGAATTTGAAAATTCCTTGTTGAACAAGTGGTTAATGTTGTGTTTCGGTGGACATGGCACCATGGATGCATGCAATCATGATCAGGCAATGCTTAGCTTACCTTTTATTCAAGTCAGAGGTGTTTCGGGCTTGACTTTGCTGGCTGCATTGAAGAACAGTTTGAGCACAGCTTTAGCCAGTGTGACCTGCCATGGAGAATCACTTCTTTATGAGAAGCAATCAGGTTTCTTCTGGATTCAAGTCATGGGATGTGTGAAATATATCCTCAAGAGCAGCTATGGCAACAGAAAACACCATAAATCCCTGCAGACCAAGTCATAAACCTCAACTTGAGCCACATATAGCAAAAATGATGTTTACAAAAAACAATCGAGTTCTATAAGATCCACACATGATTCTTGGAAGTAAATTCATATGAAGGAGCAGAATATATCTTGATGAACATGAATAGGTAGCCAAACCTAAAATATTCCACAAGATTCTGCTTAAATAAGCAGATTTCCGGTCACTTTTTGACACAGCGAGTATGGGCCCAGGGCCATACTTGAGTGGACAAAAAAGGTGAGATAGAGAAAAATTCGGTACAATACCTTGCGGAGAAGAAGAAGAGCTAGCGAGCATGAGAGCAATCAATGGTGGTATGCACAGAAAGAGGGAAATTAACGGGGCTTGTGCCGAACCATGAGCCTATTGAAATTTGATATGGATGCGAGAAGTCAAGATTCTGCGTCGTTTGAAATGTTTATGGTGTTTCATTTGCAAATTTTGACCGGGAATTGCGCTGCCTATGGTGTGAGACGAGACCATTCAAATGAACCAAATGTCTAAATTGGGATTGTTCCATCAATTGAATGCAAAGTTTGATGGCTTGGGTTGGATCAAACCCAGATAAGGAAATTGCGCCAAGGAACGCGCCAGCCGGGACCAAAAAGTGTAGGGCGAGCATATTTGGTACCAAATTTGCCAAATTCACGAATTTATCACGGTCTGGAGGTAGACAAAGTTTCCGATAGTATCACAGCTGAAATATAGCAGGGCTTCTCGTTTCGGGCTCCAGACTGAAATTGGGCCATGTTCTGGGAGAATTCAATGCAGTAGTACACTGTTCAGAAGAAAATAGTGTCATGGAGATCCAGTAGGAGCGAGATTCATAGCTTGTTCGACGCCGGCATGGTCGCAGGAGGCAAGGATAAATATGGTAACCCCTCCGACGGCGATCAAACTGATCGCAATTTACCCTCTATTTGAGAGGCATTTAAACCACCTTTAGAAACTTTGGTGGCGAAGTCTGCGCTCAAATATTCCCACACCTTTCCATTACCGCCTTACATCGTATTAAGATTCCCGAAAGAGTTATTATCAGCGACTGGCTACCGGGCCAGCTTAGGTAGTGGGCCATTTGGATAATAAAAATCACTGTGATGTAATATCTTCGGATTTGGAGCTCGTAGGATTGAATGTAACCTATTGCGATGTTGTACGTAGGAGTGATTTGAGATATTTTGCGCGAATTTATATGAGGGCTTCATGCTTTATCGAATTTATTTTCCGGCGGTATCTCAAACGGGAATAAACGGGGTAGCTGGCCACCCCGCTATGTCGCTCGTTCGCACTCCAACTAGTCACCCCGGTGCACCCTGAATCATTCAATAGATCCAACTCAATTATTCTACATGCTCAACCAGTACATCTGAGACATACGGAGACTGTGAGTATTTCTTTTCAAGCCGAGGAGGATGGGTGGAATTGCTGTGTAGACTGAACGGCGTCCGCTACAAGGAACAGAGGATATTGGTGAGCCAAATTAGGGTCCAAATGGATAGATAACATCCATTAGAATATATCTCATCACAAAAGAGGTACCCTACATACCAAAAACCCCTGGGAAAACTCCATACATTTGCGCGACGAAATCGGTGGTTTTGGGTAGTGGCCTGTCGTGACCGGGAAGTCGGATGGTTAAAATCATAATGAAGTGGGGACCAGGTAGATTAAGCAGTTTTGAATGCATAGACAATGTCTTAGGTCGGTAGCAAACACCGGTGGTTCGCTAGAGAGGCGGCGGGAGTGCGCCACTGGAGATCAGTGTATTCTTTGTGATAAATGGGTCAAGACTTCCGTACCCTGTCGCCGCCCGCTATCTATTCCAAATCACTTCGCCAATCTCGAGAGTCACTGCGGAGGCGGCAACTGCTTCTCTCGTTCCAGTCGAGAATCTACTGCACCACCAGCGCCTTCCCCTCACAAAGCATCAACTTCTTTGTCTACCCCAATACCTACCAATGAAAACGACTCGGATGAGGATGATGAGGAGGATTTTCACTTTCAGTGAGTACTTTTCGGCTCCCATCGACGATTGGACTTACCAGTGCTCAGATATGGACGTTCCTCGTCGCTCCCACCCGATGCTCCGTCCAGTGTTCCGCCCATCCCTTCCCCCGTTGTCGTCCCCGGTCCTTCCCCCTTGTTTGTCGCGCAGACATGCCCCGGCAGCGCGCTAGACTGGCCCGTCGACGTCGGCCCATTCATGGAGACGTTCCCCTTCCACAGAATCGGAATACAATCAGGTTCTCTCTCGTTCAATGTCGAAATACACGACCGTGGTACAAAAGTCATCGCGTTTTCCAAGGCGTGTACAGGGGAGGCGCGTCTCGACGGCTGTTCGCACTGCGTGAAAATTCCGGCCGAAGTCCAGAAGCTCGCCGATCTGGCGGTCCAGGCGGTTTCTCGCGTTAATCACCGTTACCTCAGCTGGAAACAGATTCAGGCATTGTTGGCGGATTGTACAGAAGAGGTTCGCAGATGGCAGCTAAAGGTAAGCCTCGTGGATCCGAGATAGCGGCCCAATTTGATTCTTTTGCAGAGCCTGAATGCCGCGCGCAACTTCGCGACAGCAGTTCGAAAACTCGCCGACTACAAGCGGTTCATGGACGCGGTGGCGGAGATGAACATCCCTCGACTTCAACAGCTCGTCGGTGTTGGTCTCCGGCGCGGCGCCGGTCCGAGTGCAATCATCCGCATGATGCACCTCTTTTGACAGCTCGGATCGGAGTGCGGTCCGACCTCGCTTAGGTTTGAGCAACGATTTGGCCAAATTTCAGCTGGGCAGCGTAAAAATGAGCCTATCGTAAAATTGAAAAGGGCGACTCCCCATTATTATATGCTCCCGGACGACCTAGAGCATTTCCACAATATTTTGCGAACTACGAAGTACGGCTTACAGCTCAAAAAAACCTTGAGACAAACGAGATTTTTTTTTTACGCTTCCCGATTTGGAACGTCCAAAACGGGACAGTCGGCGGTTCGATTCTCAGCCGCGCCGCTTTTTTAAAAAAAAGCAGATATATCACTGGTGCAAGTTTGTATCAGCAAATTGTATTGGTGAAGGAGAACAAAAGCACAGTAGTCTTTTGGGGGTATGGGTAAGGGGCCAATTCAATACGATGACACACTGGCTTCAATTGTACTCACCAGGTTTAGACAAGTTTCATGTACTCACCAATAGCCAGATGAGATGTGACATACAAACCCATTTCTCGGCGCGAACAACATTGTTTCCTCTTCTAGTGTCCCACACCTCTGTACTTATTCTACCTCCCGGTCGCCTAGTTGCGCTGCTGCTCCAAGCACGCAATAATCGGAAATACGGACCTTCTTCGGTCACCGACACCTCTCCACAAATCGCAAAGAGTTCAAATTTGACAGGGTTGCTTCCGTATCACGAGAAAAAAGGCGTCCGAATGTCATGAAGCAAAGAGGGGAAGTGGCTCAATGAATCGCAGCGTCTGAACTGAATCACACCACCCGTCAGTGTCTACATGCTCGCTCGGCGTCCCGACTCACCAAACACGGGACACATAGCGTCAACCGGCATTCCTCTCGGCCGTGTCCTCGCCGGAAATCACTTGCATCTGGAAAGTAAGTCAGAAACCGCGGGAGGAACCAGAAAATGCAATAGGACGGAACCAACCATTTTCGAATCGATGTAATGTGTGGCCCACTTATGCGCCTGGGTGACGTCAATATGTAGACCGCCCGTACGCAAGTCGGCGAGTCTCTTCAGAGTCCTTTCGACCTGGAAATCCGGGCAATTCTTGTACGAAAACAAGAGTTTGAAAAACTTGAGGTTCGGCCCTCCGTCTGCGCTGGTTCTCCGCGCGGAAAGAAAGGCTTCAATGGCGCCCACTTCCACATTTCCTGTCGCCCCATGGATATACAACATCTCGAGCGCGGGCAAAACGGTTCGATTTTCGGACTCGGAAAGCCAGTTGAAAAAGCGAGTGAAATCGCCTGTTGACCAGTCGGGATATTGGATTGTGACGTCGGCGACGGAGGGTAAATCGGAGAGGCAGTCGCAAGTATCCTGCACATCGGTCATGTTCAAGTGGAATGCTTGTATGGTGCATTCCGATCGTTGTAAGAGGGACTGAACCGATGCACATTCTGCCGCCCTTACACGTGTGAGCTCAAGGCTTTGGAGAGCAGGGAGAGTAAGGTAGTTGAGAATGAGGGCCGAGGAGAGTTTGACACGACGGAGGCGGGGCAAGGTGAATGGTGATAGCTGAACAATGTGGCGGTCATCCAAAAAAACCGTGAGGTCCTCCAGATTGGGAGTTTGTTGCAAGATTTCGAATATCTGCGGAAGGGATTGGTACCAAAGCGTGAGACGAGTGATCTGGATCCATGGGAGTGAAATCTGTGGGAGCGACATCCGGATGAGGTGTATCTCTCGAAGTTCGGGCGCGGCAGCGAATGCAGTGATGCAGGTGGGGCCGCCGACCGGCCACCGGTGGACCTGGATTTTGAGCGTTTTGAGCGAGGATAACGGTTTGCGGATGGCCCCCACAGGAAACACGATGGGCCTGAATCCTGCGGTTAAGTCGAGACTCATTGATTGCGACGCGTATGGGGCAATGCTCGAAAAGACGTCTTCATGTGAAAATTCTCCCAGCTCGATGGCTTCGAGAGTCAGCGGGCGGCTCCCGGCACGCGAAAGCCAGCATTGTAGTAGACTAACCGGGTTCCCGCGGCCCATAGAACCTCCGAGCCTGGAACCCTGAAATTCACTCCAGAGGACGGGAGTTGTGAGCGCAATGGTTCGCCACGCTTTGCAAACGCTCGCCACAAGCAACGGGCCGTGGCGGGTGTAACCTCTGACACAGTGGATGAAAATCTCCGAAGTAATTTCGGGCGGCAATGTCAAGACGGGATAGACGATGGAATCCAAGCTTTCTAGAAGGTGTTTCCTTTCGACACGAAGCCGCTCCTTTTGGTTTTCGATTTCGAGGAGACGGGAACGAATCTCGGAAGCAGTCAGCGTCGGAGAAGGAAGAATGGCCAACCGCACGCTGGGACCGCTTGGGAAATCGCTCTCCACTCGGCCTGTGCACTGAGTCGGATGAGCGATGTGTCGACGGCGGCTTGTCTGCGTGGTCATAAGTAGTGTATGAACAACGTACGATGGAAGCGAAGAGGTCGCCCTACACACGCATCCAAACACTGCCAAACAGAATGAATGATCACGTCTCACATCCGAGGCGCCGAGGAGCAGAGCACATAAGGATCGATTCGTGCCGGGTTCGGCAGGGATAATGGTGCGATTGAGGTATTTAAGGCTCCATCTCCAATGAATGTTATTTGAAGCTAATGTTCGTCAAATTTGCAAGTGCAACCTGAGGAGATTCAATTCTGTCGGCACTGCAGCAACTTGGAATGTTTCACGGCTTATTCCTTTCTTCAACCACTTCACTGTCTGCAATTCCTTGGAATTTAAACTCACGCCTGGAACTTTGGTGGCTGTGCATGCGCACCCCTACATGGACACTAGGTGCAATCCGGAATGCTCATTTCTACAAGCGGCTGCTAGGCCGCTTCGTGGCCTCGCATCCCCTTCCTTTGGGCACGACATTTAACTGTGGAGAATCGAACCATCACGAGAGGGAAACAATTACCAAAGCAAAGAGCGCAGCCCCTATTTTCATTAGATTCGAGTGTAATAGAAATGTAGGAAACGACTAGAAAGGCCTCGACACAGCCACTAAAAAGAGTAGAACGTTGATTTACGACTTACTTTTTAAACCGCATTCCAAATCCTCATCTCGAGTTCTGAAATGGACGACTTCTTATTGCATAAGCCTTCGGGTGGGGCCTATACACTGGCCCGATATTTGTCTGCGGAAGCCGAATCTGTCCCAGCTGACTCTGGAATTCGTGGTCATGATGGATTTGTCGATGTTGGTGCAGGTTCTTTCGAGTCTAGAGGCGTTAGAAGGCCTCAGATTGAATGTGCACTTTACTCGGGCACTTCCCGGGGCGATATCAAGTTCCCTTCCTTCGCTCCAACGCTTGAAAACATTGGACTGTGATCACATCAACGATCAACAGTTTTTTACCTGGCTTATATCCCTTTCCCCGAAACCGCCCATTACATCGCTTTCTCTCGGAGACCAGATGTTTCCTCACACTCCTGGGGCACTCCAGTTAATACAGGAGACAGCAACCACACTTCAATTCTTCGAGGCTTCGCGAATCTTGTCCCCACAAGGTGCGTGTCTGGGTTAGATATGAGCGCAATCTGATTCCTGTACAGTCCACCTGCCTAATTTATTTCCTAGTCACCCACATTTGGAAAGCGTAACACTCCTCGTCAGACCTGGTTATAGTCCGCCTAAACTATTTTGGAATCGAGAAACTACTTATGAGGCGCGGGACGTCGATGAAAGGGGAAAGTCTTATACTATGCTAACCTTCACCCTCACTAAAAAGGGTATATGAACGACCGCGCTGGACACATGTATATACTGTAGCGGCAGAAATGGATTGAACAGGCTCGTTTGCGCTTCTGATCGTTTGATGACCTAGAAATCTTCACGGTGCAGCAGGGGATTGCCTTTCAAATCTTCTGTATAATCTTGAGGTCACCACGGTCAACGGAAAGAGCCGCTGTAGCAGTACACAGTTAGATAATATCGGAACCGACACGCTGGTGCAGCAGGGGATTGCCTTTAAAATTTTCTGTATAATCTTGAGGTCACCACGGTCAACGAAAAAAAAGAGGTGCTGTACCAGTACCCAGTTGGACAGTGTCAGAAATGTTCCGACACACTGGTGCAGCAGCTGATCGCTATTCAAATTTTCTGTGTATTATTGAGGTCACCAAGGTCAACGAAAAAAAAAAGGTGCTGTAGCAGCACCGAGTTAGACGGTGTCGGGACCGTTAGGGCATCATTGTATGGCAGTCCATCATCACCTTTATTCCAACAGGGGTATAAATTCCATTTTCCGTGAATAATAGCAGATTCCGTGTAAAATTTGGAGGAACCTGAACTTTTTGAACATACCAAAATTTTATATCTTTCACTTATCTAAAGTGAAGAAGTTCAGTCAAATATGATTTTCGATATTGCCGCCTGGGATTTGGAAAACAAAGTGTCCAAAGGTAATCAAGGAAATGAAAACTGTTGGACTCCCAATATTTTTATTTCTTCAAGCAAAACCTTTTTTTTGTCTTTCATAGAAAGGAAGTTTGTTGCACAGAAAACGCAACTTTGGTTGAACCGTTGCCCAAACCTTCTCAGCAATACGTGGCTGTGCTGATGGCCGTACTCCCGCCGTACGAGAACTTCTGCTTAAAGCCCTTCAAGCTGACCTCTAACACGGACCATAATCACCATTTTGAATTCAAAAATTCGTCTTTCTCGTTCTACGTACTGATCCCTTACACAGCGTCTCAGAGCGCACCGACTTTCCTGTGACGCGGCCACTACAACCCGCTGACAGCAATGGCGGACCGAAAGTTGGTGTCCCAATTTGGTAATCGCTACTGCCGACTCAGTTCCGAAGAAAAGTCATGGTATGTGATCTCGGAAACTTGATACACTTGACTTAGAATCAATTGGTAGCGCGCGAAGTTCCTGGGCATGTCCTCGTCCGACTCCTCGGCCTTGAAAGCTACATGGTTGTCGGCATGCCGACAATGACGCAGGGAGGCCGCGAAGGCAAGGCGGCGCGTAAGTGGAGGTGAGAAACTCTTTCCCACAAAGGAAATTAAGGCCTTCAAGTCATATGGGCAGTTTAAGCCTTAAGCCTTAATAACCCTTAAGCATGGCCAGGATGTCCTGTTCTGCTAATAAGTTATGTGGACTAATACTCGATGCTTCGACCTTCACACAATACAGAAATGACCACCCCCCAAGTTTTTATGATTTCACCGCTTCTCTTCGATAGCGCAAGAGTTTTGCGTAAAATATAGGGTCCTGTATGTAATTCCCGGCCAATTAAAAACGCGTTTTGAATACCGTCTATGACATCTTTCTAAACGTATGTTAGTTCGCTGTTCGCTGTTGCAAAGAATCAGCTCATTTGAACATGTTTGGACTATGCTAGACATCATTTATCGCGGAAACAGTCCGAAATCACAAGGTCAATTCCCCCGACCCATCACTGCCTGTGATAATCTGAATATTAATAAATTATAATTTTTGGGACATGTTCAGGGCATGCTAGAATGCATTTGGCCCAAAATCAGCCTGAAAACACAAATTACCTAAAACATAATATTTACACGAATTGAGGTGCCTCATAGTGAGTACATTAATAAATTTCGAAATTGATGGAGAATTGATGATATTTCCGCCCTGGGCATTGTCTTTACGATAACTCTGGATATCCGAGTACTTGATAATTAGCATTAAGTAAAGGAATCCCTGTGGACAAAATGCTCCTCTCACCAAAAGAAGCATTTCTACCATCAGGACAAAAATTCGGGTAAAAATTCGGCCGGTTATATCCGGTGTACAAAAGTAGCAGTTACTAAATGATTAGCGCCATAACCTAACATCGAGGAGCCATTTCTTGATGCAAACACAACATCGTTTGTCATGGCACTCGAGTTCTTCTGGGTTGATTTTTCTGCAACTTGGCGAGGGGCTCAGTTCAATCCTCCTCGTTGATTTCAGTACCTAACAACATTTGTGGAATTCGTCCGACAGTCAGAACGCTGGAGGTGGTGTTTCACACCCGATTTTCCCGACGCAAACATTGTTTGTCCTGGCGACCGAGTCTGGGTTAATTTCCTTGAAACTTGGTGACACTCCGCCGTCAAGTCACGCATTTCAAAATGATTTTCATTGAACGCCCCGTTGAAAAAGTAATAATTCCTCCGATCGAAATCTTAAGAGAACGAGTTAAGTTTTGGGTGATAATATCACCTCAGGTCCAAATGCGTCAATCTACGCCAAATCAATCATAGATTGATAAATTGACCACAGAAATGCAAAAATTTGAGACAGAAACTCTCAAAACCAAATTTCCGTTTACTTTTGGTCACAGCGAGTACACAGCCACATGTCAGATAAAGCACCCAGCTGAAGCACCCAGCTAACCTGAGTTTTTTTGGGCACGCCGGCCACTAAGGTAGGCCGCAGTCACTCCCCACCAACGGTCACGTGGTATGTCGCGCGTGACGTGACACGGTAAAAATTCAGAAACTTGGTGGAAACACAAAGTGGCCAGAATTCACCTGATTTCGATGTTTCAGAGGTCAAAAAAATTCTGGTTTTTTTCAAGGTACAACAAATGTAGGTCAAAGATGTCAAGGGAGCCATTGTACTGACTTGAAACGGTGATCAATAGTCACTATAAGAGTTATTAACCTGTGCCGCATTGTAATGTCATTTTGAACCACTCTTGAACGATTCAATTCAGCTGAGAGCAGGAGGGATAAGGGAGCACTAGACATATTTAAGGTTTGAATGGAGCCTGTGAGATATTGGCATTTTGAACCCTGTGCCCCAGAATGGCATTTTGAATCACATGCTTCGTAATGTCATTTTGAACTACTAATGAATGATTTAATTCGCATTTTGAATCCCATGCCGCAGAGTGGCACTTTGAATCACATGCTTTGTAATGCCATTTTGAACCACTATTGAATGATTTAATTCGCATTTTGAATCCCATGCCCCAAAATGCCATTTTGAATCACATGCTTTGTAATGCCATTTTGAACACTGTTGAATGATTTAATTCGCATTTTGAATCCCATGCCCCAGAATGGCAGTTTGAATCACATGCTTTGTATTGTCATTTTGAACCACTCTCAAACATTTAATTCAGCCGAGAGCAGGAGGGATAAGGGAGCACTAGACATATTTAAGATTTGAATGGAGCCTGTGAGATATTGGCATTTTGAACCCTGTGCCCCAAAATGGCATTTTGAATCTGGCGCGCGACTCTCACTGGTCGGCAAGTGATATTTACTCCTCGGTTGTTTATTCTTCGACTAACGGGGTTAGTAAGATAGTGGCTCGCTCGGCTGGTTGGACCGTAAGCGCCTTCCCCTGCGACTTATTCCTACTTCAACTGACACCTGCTCGCCGGTGATTAAATTTCTGTGAGTCTCTCAGAGTACTCATTCCATGCTCACGAACTTGATTGTACCGAGAAATTCGTACCCATTCCACTATTGAACGAGGACAAAGCAAAATACTCTTGTGGAGACAGAACTGCCCAAATACAGAAAATTTTACACAACTTGAGTCACCGGTGGAATCAATGGAAAAATTTAGGTCCTTGAAAAAAAAAAGTGTCAAAAGTCCCTTAGCACAGCCTCCACTACATGCTGAAAAACAAGTTGCGCTCATTGGACTTGAAATCAAAAAATAATCATCTTTCTCTATATCAAATTTGACTCTTTTTTTTCAAGGTTCAGAGGTCAACAATTCCCAGTCCCGACACTGGTTTAGCGGGCCCTGCCAAAATGCTTACCAGATGTTCCAGTCGGTTTATGGTGCCGGTTACCTAGCTGCCGCTACCCCGTGCTTGAGATGGCTCGGGATCTTTCGGTCTGAGTTTTACCTCTATTGTTTATTCCTCTTACAAAAGTGTTTCTTCTAACATTCCGCACAGATCTGTAAGACAGATTTTATTTGGATCAAAATTGAGTGAGGTAAAAAAAAAATCTTGCCTTCAATTTGGTCACTGGCAGGGGAAATAATGAAAAAAGTCACGGATTGTGGCTGTGTATAGTTGTCTCCGCCATGAAAGCAAAGTCCGCATATTTTAAGGACTCAGTGATACTTTGATCGATCATGTGTTCGTCTGGTAGGTAGGTAGGTAGCATGACACGGCGCCGTCCGTATCACGAATGCTGATTTTCAGCAATTATTCCGGTCTACAAAGCAAGCTAAATTACGCCTTCATCCCTGGACCTCTCTTCTTCATCTGAACGCAAAGACGTAGGCTCCATAAGAGTGCCGTCGCTTCGCTCCGGTGTCTCCCTCTTTGTCTGTCCGCCGCAAGCTCCGCTCAAATATTTCCGGTCCCGTGCTTCTGCCGCGTCCTCCTGCGGACCGGCTCCCTCAACCACCATCACTTCACTTTAAAAATCCTTCTGATTCCAGCTCCTGCCGCTCTCTGCCATTTCCGCGCAATAACCGTCCTTCACTTCCCTTCAAATACACTCGGACAGCTTCCGCACCAATATCATCACCCTTTTTAAAAGAGGGTGGGTTCTACTTATCTGAGCATTTCATCCGACGTTGAGAATCCATTTGTGTTTTGCGACCTCTTCCCAAACACTTCTCTTCTCTCTCTTATAGCAGCCGCACATCCTCAACACTGGTAACAGAGGCCCGATTTCTCACGTATGTTCCTCCTGATCTCTTTTTTCACCTTTTCCAGGTGAAAACACATGGTGAATGGACAATAAATACACCCTGTGAATGCTGATCAGCAGGTATCAGGTTCCTGGGAAGCAGTGAAGTCGGATTCGCACCCATCGACGATATATCGGTGGCAGCGCGAGAATACGGTGCGTCTTCGAGCTCAGGGATGAGTTCGCCGTCCCAAGACAAATTCCAGGTCCTGGGAACAAGCAATGCTGTGTGGTTCTCTAGCATTAGGGTCGTTCACAGTAGACTTTTTTGTGCCCTTTTTGTTCCCTTTTTTCTGCCTTTCTCAGTTTCTCATCGATTTTCACCGGATCGTTGGCCACGGACCTTAGATTAGTGTTTGTGCAACAGTCATGTCTGAAGTGGTAATGACTTGCAGATTGAAGCGGGTCAAAAAGATGTAAAAATGGGGTAATTTTTTACACAGTATATGTCTATGGGCGATATACTGTGCAAAAAGTTTTTCTCACATCTTGGCTCGGCACCCGCAAAAAAGTGGTGACTTCCGCTCCTGATAGTAATGCTTCATAAATAGATTACGCTAGTCCTTGTCACATGGCTTGCTGCCCCGTATATCAGGACTTGCAATCATACATCATCACTCTCTGCGCATCCTGCGCCGCTTTCTTGACCATATTGGCTTACCCTCGTTGCCCACATCGTCACTTTTCCGCTTCAACGCGGAGGAATCACGACTGTCTGCCCAACGAAAGATGGTCCGGGGGGGAACCTCATAAAGCGTGTGAGCGTCCTTAAACCCATCAGGATTTTGCCGCCAGTGGTAAAATTCCAGGACCTGGGCAGTTGTCTGATACGTGGCTCTCATCAATGGCGAGGACTGTGTTCGCGATATATAGGTACCTACCACTCGGGGCATCTGAACAGCTATCCGCTTAAATGCCAGAAGCCCGCTGGGTTTGGTGAAAAACGGGCTGAAAGGACGCCACCTGTTTGAGCCCGTAAATTGTGCGATGCAGTCGGATGACATCTCCTTGGTTCCCATTTATGTAATGGGGTGCTTGCTCCATATATATCTCCTCGTCTGGTGTGAACTCGCCATTTAAAAATGCGGCGGAGTAATCAAACACCTTGATGTCCCAATCAAATCGTGTCGCGATGGACAGAATGGTGCGAAGAGATGATAGTTTGGCAGTGGGTGAGAATGTTTCGAAATAATCGACACCCTGAACTGGGTGAAGCCTCGTGCGACTAGACGGGCCTTGTACTTGTCGATTTCGCCGTTGGCTTTGCGCTTGATCCGCAGTGCCCATTTTGATCCTACCACATTTCTGCCGATCGGCCTCGGAACGAGTCCATCCCCGAACGTGCCGGTCCTCTTCATTGCTTCCATCTCAACATCCATCGCCTGTTTAAACTGTGGCCAATCAGGCCGCTTCATTGCTTCTTCGACTGTAGGTGAGTCTGACATATCTCCAATGCCAACATATGCAAACTCCGTGTTGAATAAATTTTCCAGCGGTGAGCCAGTGTGCGCAACGTGGGCTGAACGACGTGTTCTAGTGCCTTCGATGATGTTCTTTACATCTATCGTGCTCGAAATCCCTGGGAGCCATTGCCTTGGGTGTTTTAGCCGTGGGAGTCGGAAGTGGAGTTGCCGGTGGAGTGGTCAGCGGGGATTCCGGCGATGGTGCGTGTGAGGGAATGACAGGAGTCTCTGTCGTCATAGAAGGTGTGTGCTGGATGGTTTTATCGGTCTTCTTCAACCCTGACATCCACATTCTCCCCTTCATTCAGCACTTTGCTTGACTCTCCTCGCTATCTAGCACTCTGACTTGAATGCCAGATAGCCAGTGTGCGGCCAATTCTCTGAAGGCATTGGTTTTGAGGTTTTGCCGGGTACGGTCATCCCTCCGTTCATTGTCCATGGCAAATGGTCTAATAATATTCGTTCCAGCTGGACGGCGCTATCCCCGGGTAGTTGAGGTCAAGTTGAAGTCCATGCAGGTGTGAAGGGCCCTTTGTACGTATTCCGAGTCGTAGACAGTGCATCATTCCCGTAGTTTCTCGAAATAAAATCATTTTTTACCCAATCTTTCTGTGCCTGACCAAATGCGATTATTATTATTGACTTTTTTTCCGACCGGAGGCAATCCGTGATCCGGTATCACGGTGACTGATGATTGAGACATCGCAGCAATCATACATTCATTGGTCTGTCACAGACAACGGCTTGTCTGATAGACAGGGGGCAGTCTATCGGTCTGAATGGTCTGTGGTGTCTGATACAGAGCTGGTTTGGTGATTTTTGGACGGCGTAACGTGAAAAAAATCTTGAAATGGAGCCCGCGTTATGCGTTACGTGGCCCAAATTTTGAAACGAAACGGAGCGGGCGTTATGTGTTACGTTTCCGTCGTACAGATTGCTACAGTAATCCGAGGCATCGTGGTTGCTCATTGAGCCACACAACGGATATAAATTCGATGATGACCTTCCGAATTTCACCCTATGACTGAAGGACCACTTCTGCTCAAATGTCACTGCTCACACTTCGGTGTGACCACTGTGCTCGTTCTATCTCTTTGTTCTGAATGCGAGTCATCATTAAAAACGGGAAACTTCCTCCACTGTCGCTAGCGAATAAAACTTTTCTTGGTCCTGTTCCAGAAGAATTAAAGAATCTAACCGTCATTGAAGAAGCTATGATAGCCAGATGCCGCTCTAAATGCTGGATTATTCAACTGAAGGAAGAAAACCAAAATCTCGTTCTTGCAAATACACAGCGCGGAATCAAGGGCCATATAATAATTTATCCTCAACAGCCGTCCAAATTGCAACAGTCCTCCCCCCACCGATCGAAGAGATCACATCCCCAGTTTGTGTGCTCTTTGTTGGATCTTCTCCTCCTACTCCACAATGGCTACGAGACCACGCAAAACCGCTAGCTGTTAATGCTCACCGTGTACGACTGGCCTTGAAGTGGCTCAAGATTCATAATCCACTTTATAAAAAATGTCTCACTAAATGAAGAATGTCTCCAGAAACTTGAAACCAACCCCGTACTGCCTTTTCAATCGAACATATCCAACCAAATGCCGCGAATGAGGCTTCCACTGCACGATATGACGGAACTCCATCTCCCTGGGAGTCTGTGAACCAATCTCAATCAACCGACATTCCTTTCCAAAATGTTGTCATCACGGATGTGGACTGTCATGCTTCTTCCAACGAGCTCAGAGCTGCTGCACTTCGGCACGTGAAAAAAAAAGGAGGTGGATACATTCAAATTCCTCATGACAAAGAGCTCGAAGACGAATTTCAGAAAAACAGCCCATTGTTTCCAATGATTTATCCCACTCTCTTTCCGTATGGTCTTGGCGGTCCGGATGATTCCAAACGACCTGTTGCCCTATCGCTGAAACGACATGTCAAACATCTATTTGACTTAGCTGACCTCAGGTTCCAAGAACACCCGTCTTTTCTATTCACCGCATTTAATATTCTACAACGTCGCGAGATGCTTTTGCACACTTCTTTGAAAGTGAGGAAGTCAATTTTGCCTCTGTTGCTGCTCAATTTGCCTCTGTCTCCCCCGAGGTCGTCCAACGAGTGTCCGAACGAGTCAAAAATGGACATCCTCCGAAACCAGAAAATGAAGAAGAGCGTAAAGTTTTGAAGCTCCTCAAAGAAGTAAATGCAGTTGCATCCAATGTTCCAGGCTCTTCTGCTGCACGAGTCGCAATGCGTAATGAAATCCGCGGATTGATGATTGAAAAAGGCTTGCCAAGTTTCTATGTGACTATTAACCCAGCGGATGTGTACAGTCCCGTGGTCAAGTTTGTGCCTGGTTCTGAAATTGATGTGGATGATTTACTGCCCAACGATGTACCAGACTACTGGAATCAATCAGTACTTGTAGCAAAAAATCCAGCGGTTGCTGCGAGATTTTTTAATGTGTACATGAAAGCTTTCATTTCTGCGCTTCTTGGGTGTGATCCGAAACAGAAAAACCTGGAAAGAGGATTCTTGGTGTCGTCAAGGCATATTATGGCTGCTTTGAAGCTCAGGGACGTGGAACTCTACATTGCCATATGCTGATCTGGGTTGAAGGCGGACTGAATCCGAACGAAATTAAAAAACGAGCTCTCAGCTCTGACAAATCAGATGTCGAGTTTTGCAAACGACTCCTAGCCTTCTTGGATGATACGATTTCCAACAAAATTCCCGTGGGAGACCAAGCATTAATGTTCCATCGAACACGCTTCATCCCTGCTCTGTCCGTGGATTACCTATTGGAGATATCTGCAGTCCTAAAATATATGCCGATTATACGCCCGAATGTGATAAAGAGAGCTACATCGCACCTGAAAGGCGGCAGGACCTTCACAACCTTGTTTCTGAGTGTCAAAACCACGTACATTCGAAGACGTGTTTCAAATATTGGAAAGGACCACCCGAGCCAAAAACTTGCCGCTTTGACCTTCATGAAGATAATTTTCGGGCCGAGAGTTCTTTTGATCTGAAACAGGCGAAATTAATTTAAGATGTCTAAACGGCCTTGTAAATAATTTCAATTCAACTATCCTTGAAGCTATGCGTTGCAACTAGCTGTCGGAGAAAGTGATGGCCGGTGGCCGTTCTCACCATTCTGACCACCTATGCACTCCAAATAACTTATGGAGCGAAAATATGAGTGAATAGAAGATATTTGGTTATGCTAGCAAAATGCCAAAAAAGGAAATTATGAAATATAGCACATTTTTGCTCAGAATTTGAAACCGACTTTTTGGGGAGGGTTTTTATGTAAGATCTGATTCCATAGCTGAAAAGTACTCGTTAATTAGTGTAGAATACCACTTTGAATCATATTAATACCTTGTGATTTGAGCTCACAATCTCAGTCAGAAGATGGTCATTTTTGCCATTTTTTGCTCAAATTTCCCTATTTTCACTGAAAATGACTATCTTCTGACTGAGATTGTGGGCTCAAATCACAAGCTATTAATATGATTCAAAGTGGTGTTCTACACTACTTAACGAGTACTTTTTGACTATGGAATCAAATCTTACATAAAACCCTCCCCAAAAAGTCGGTTTTCAAATTCTGAGCAAAAATGTGTTATATTTTCATAATTTCCTTTTATGGCATTTTTCTAACATAACCAAATATCTTCTATTCACCCATATTTCGCTCCATAAGTTGTTTGGAGTGCTTAGGTAGTCAGAATAGTGAGAACGGCCACCGGCCATCACTTTCTCCGACAGCGAGAATATGGATATTAAATTCATTGGATCTGGCGCATCTGCTAAGGGCATTCTGTATTATATTCCGAATATATCACCAAATCCTAACTCAAGACTCACGTTGCATTCTCCATGCTTGAACTTGCAGTCAAGAGCCTTGGAGAATTTGATCCGTTCGAGGATGATCATTCGTGCAAAACGAATGTTGCAGAAATGTGCCTATGCACTGATCTCTCAGCAAGAACTATCTGGACAACAGTTGCATCGTACCTCATGGATTTTGAAGACCATTTTACCAGTCATTCGTACCGTAATTTTTATTGGACTGCTTTCGAAGCTTTCATCAACCAACAACTTCCTAGTCCCGAATGTTATCCTTCCAAGCAAGCCGCCCACACCACGGAATCTTCTGAACAAACCGAATGAAGACCGAAACATTCTGTACAACAGTGAAGCAGCTCCCCAAAACGTTGATGACTCCGAAGACTCGGACAGCGAGGACGGGGATCAAGAAAATGAAGACAGTCCATATTTGAATACACTACTTGAACCAGACGGTGGAATAGATGCAGATTTGGCAACAGAGAATGAAGAAGTCGGAGTGCCTGTGGATGGATCCGGCAATCTTGTACCTCTAGCAAATCAATTGGCCGATTATCAGAAACGAGGGGGCAGAACTCTATAATGTATGTGTGTGGGATTTTCTGTCCCGAATTGACAAAGTCAGTAAGACTTCAGATCGGCGAAAACACACAAACAACGAGGATAACAACGCAGCCGAATCACCGGAAGATCTAAATCCTTCTGATACGACCGAAACAATACTAGATGATGCTGCCAAGGAGTGTGATCAAGACACCGAGGAAACAGTAACACCTGTAATGGATATTGAAGGTCTCAAGCGCCCACGAGTTATTCTTAAAAAGGGTCATGGTCAAGAAAAAAACTCACATCCTTCGAGTCCGGGCTCCAAATGATATTCTTGTACCTGTTCCAATTGGACCAGGGATTCCACGACGAGACAAGACAGATTTACGAGCAAAATATTGCCGTTTGATGCTCATATTCTTCAAACCATGGCGACAAGCATCAGATTTAAGAGAATAATATGGTTCGTGGGAGGAAGCATTTGATTATTCACGAAAGCCTGTCCTCCATCAGTTATACCCAGGATGGCTAATATGCAAATCCTTCACGAATGCCGAGACAGTCGTGATGATCATTTTGCAGAAAGATCGAACCGTGCAAGACGAGCTGTTAATTCCAGGAACCGATGTAAGCGTAGAATGAACTCTCCGATGACTTTGCGGGCGAAGATGTTACGGAAGAGATGATTCTGGACCACCTCGAAGATATTTCCGCACGATTTTCAATAAAAAAAGCCTCTGCCAACGAAGCCATTTTAGAATGTGTACAATATGCTCAAGAATCGGGAATGTACGATACCTCGGTTTGTATGAATGCCAATGAGTCCTCTCAAGAACCAAATGAATTTAACAGTGCTCAACTAATCACCGATACATGCCATGAAGACATCTGGGAAAAAGCGTACGAAGAACGACGAGATCAATTCAAAAAAAATGCTTCTGCGAACCATGAAGGGGTCAAGACTACGAACTCAGAGTCAAGTCCTTCCGAAATAAATAACTCTATACTTGATGATGGTTCCGCTTTTAGAAACGCATTTTCAACGCCGAACGAGGGTCCCCGCAAATTAGAACAAGCATCGAAGGAACAGAACCAGAACTTGATGTAGATATTGAAACTCACATAAAAGAAGTGGACACGAATCACTTGCACGGCCTCTGAATCCGAACCTATATAGGTGCGAGAAGCTGCGCAAAGATCGTGTAGTGATAACGAAGTGCCGCAAGGTTACACAAAGGGACCACCAAAAGATTGACCGTTACGGTTTCGATCATTCCAGGAGGATGGACCAGAACGGATCTTTACATGAAACAAGATGTTCAGACGGTGCCATCACAGTGGCCCAAATACAGAATACCCATTTTTTTCAACTCCAGCGGTGATTTTGTTAGGGGGGGGGGGGATCAGGCGCCGAGCCCAACGAGGAGGGTTGAACTGAACCCCTCGCCAAATAGCAGGAAAATTAACCCATAAAAACTCGGGCAGCCATGACAAACAATGTTTTGTTTGCATCAAAAAATCGGTTGAATACTGCTCGGGAGCATTATGGCTGTCGGACACATTCCACATACTTTGTTAGAGTCTGAAATCATTCCGGAGGATCCAACTGAGCCTGTCGCCAAGCTTTCGGGAAATTAACTCAGAAGAACTCGGACGCCAGGACAAACAATCTTTTGCATCGGGCAAGATGGCTGCTTGATCATTTAGGTACTGTGTTGTGCTCACTGCCAGTAGAACATTTACTCTGCTTATAGACTCGCTACCAATCCGCTACAATTAGCAACGAACTCCGGATACGGCCTCCCAAGGGATAATTGAGGGCCCTTGTTCAAAATGGCATTACGGAGCATTGTGATTCAAATGGCATTTCAGGTGCATGTGGTTCAAAATGCGAATTAAGCCATTCAATAGTGTTCAAAATGGCATTACAAGGCATGTGATTCAAACTGCCATTCCAGGGCATGGGGTTCAAAATGCAAATATCTTCAAACCTTAAATATGTCAAGTGCTCCCTTATCCCTCCTGCTCTCGGCTGAATTAAACCATTCAATAGTGAGGCACAGTCCACCACTTCCTGTCGCGAGGCTTGCACGGCTCGCAGTTTTTCTCAGGAACTCTCGGACGCCTCGGAGCCAGTGTTTGGATGTGCGCTTGCCCGCTGTGGCATGGAGCGTCTGTATATGTTCAGTGCTCTTTGGTGCTTAGCTGACTCAAAACTGTTGGTGCTCGCTCACCGGCTATCTCGTGCTATACTGCGATCGTTTCCTCTGTCGTTCATCGGACGAATTAAATAACCGCACAACATGAGCAGTAGTACGATAGATGCAGCATGCCATTTCTTCGACCCAAGTTAAATCTTTGAATTCGTCTGGCAATTTGCCACGGTAAAGACCATTTTTCCAAGAAAACTTCAGAACAACTCCCCGAGTAATTGATAGGAGACAATCGTGGCAAAGAGCGAGTGAATGGCCATCATTGAAAATACCTTTTCTATCCAACATAAGCCCGTTGAGATAATCACATCCATTGGGAAAAAAAAGTGGTCACGTAATCTAGAGTCATTGCAGCGTAAAATTTCCAGACAGTCCATGTCCACATCCTTTCCATCCTGAGGTGAAACAACGGCTATTGGAAAATCTGTGGATTCCGCTGTCTAGAACACGAATCACAGACGTGGCCATGCCCATTGGGTACCTTCATGATATCGCTGCATACAGCGAAGATTTGTACTTGTATCAGGTACAGTTGGCCAGTTTCTTTCGATGTCCGACCAAAATTTGGTGTTGGCTTGAAAATCATTTCAGACTCCCGAGCTTTCTTGATGGCCCCTTGCACGATGGCGAGTCATCATATCCAGCAAGAAGTGGTCAATGAGATCAACCCATATTCATGGTTTAGAAAATCGTTAGCAATTGATGCCTGTTAGCAACGTCGGGCACTGAGATGAGGGTCATAGCACCGAATGTATGAAACGATTTGGTCTGTTGAAGCAGTATTGAAACTATTGATTCGCTTCGTTACACTGGTGACCAAGTAGTTTGACATGTCATCAAAGGAGCGGCATTCGGAAAGCCCCAGGTTGTCGAAAAGGATGCAAAGAATGAATGACAGATTTCCGTAATTTTTTATTGTAAAATATTGAGGCAAAGCAGGATAAAAGGTCCTTTTCGATGATGTGTCGGGTTGGGGAAGAAGGGAGTCCTTCAACCAACGAAGGCTAGTTTTCCAACGCTTTTGAGCCTTGATGGCATCTGTTATAGCCTGCCAGTATGATAAGACCCAGGGGGAATAAAACGCGTCGGGGTGACCGGAGACAGAAATGGAATTTTGCTTCTGTCTTTTTGCTGCATAAAATGTATCTTCTAACTTTTGAATTACTGCGAGAGAAGGGATGGTTTTCATTGGGAATTCTTGCAGATTGGGAATAGATGGAATGTGGCTGCTATAACGACATTGGCCCGCGGTATTCTACGCCACTACATAGCTAATAACCTAGGGTTTCATCCTTGAGGCTCCATTTTCCAGTGTTCTCCTCGTCGATGCTTCAGCTGCTTGAGATTGAAAACCGACGAAAATGGTAATTTATTGTTTTGTACGTACTAGATACCATGCGTGAATGAATGAGCTTGAATATTTGCGCTGTACATTGAGTTATGTTTCAAGATATGGCACCTACGCCGGAGCGAAGCGACGGCAAATCTTGTTTGAATGATTCAGATGTGAGGTCACGGGCTGAACTGTTTTGCTCTCCGAGATAATCTCGACGCGAGGCACGACCGGTTTGAGATTATCATCAAGTCTTCTTGTCTCGGGAACCCAACGGTCTTTGACAAAATAAACGAAACGGAAACAAACGTTTTAAAACGGTTCGTTCTGGGGGGAGTGTGTTCAGGATGGCAGATGCGGGAGTAGCAATGAATTCGGGGTCGAATGGAGGTGCGTATTTGCCGAGACCGTCGATGACTCCTTGGGGAAAGGAGCCACATGGTGCTTCGCTTGGATACAGCCAGTGGTCCGTATTTTGCTTCCTGCTTGTCAGAAGTGGAATGGATACAGATTTTTCTGGGGAATCATGTTCGTGGGCATAAAGCAAGTACTCTGGGAGATGAACACAAGTTGTGCAATATTTCTATATTTGGGAGTATTTTGCTTCCTGTTCATTCAGAAGTGGAATGGGTATGGATTCTTTTGTTGAATGATGTTTGTGGGCCTGAGATGAGTCCTCTGGGAGGCGAACACAAAAATCAACCACCGGCGACCCGAGTTGTGCGATATTTCTATATTTGGGAGTATTGTGCTTCCTGTTCGTTCAGAAGTGGAATGGATATGTTTTTTTTCTGCGGAATCATGTTCATGGGCAGGAAGTTAATACTCTGGGAGACGAACACAAAAATTAACCACCGGCGAACCGAGTTGTGCAATATTTCTATATTTGGCAGTATTTTGCTTCCTGTTTGTTCAGAAGTGGAATGGGTACAGATTGTTTTTGGAATCATGTTCGTAGGTATGAGCCAGTACTCTGGGAGACG